>CACRXK020000021.1:0-161402 GCA_902702795.2 Paramuricea clavata
CACCAAAAAATCAGCACAATCTCGCTCTTTCCAAACTGTAGCCACAATATTGGAGTCATCCGCATACTTGAACAATATATCAAGACCGTCCAATTCTAAGTTTAAATCATTCAGGAAAATGTTAAAAAGATGTGGCCCACTGACACTCCCTTGAGTGGTGCCTCTATTGACACATTTCCATTCACCCTCATATCCATTGTAGCATATTCTTTGTTTTCTGTCCTTCAAGAAACTGAGGTACCAGTTAATAATATACGGGTTAAGTGGGAAAGCTTTTAATTTACTTGCAAGTAGATCGTGCTTAACTGAATCGAAGGCCTTACTAAAGTCCATGGTGAACAGTCGGACTGCTCTACAGTCTGGATCGTCCATATAACTGTTTATCCTATGTTGCATGGCTAAAAGGGCGCAAGTACAGTTTCCACCGGCCCTATATGCAAACTGCGTGCGGCTTAGATTATTCTCCACAACATCACGAACATGGGTGTCATATACAATTCTCTCGAATGCCCTAGCTATCACCGGCGTTATACTAATATTGAATATTATTTGGTTAAACTTCTTATATAGTTTTATTGTGGCCAAAAGAACGAATGAAAAACATAATTGTTGGATAAACATTTATTCATTCATCATAGAAAGTATGTCCTCTTGCATGTATATACAATGCCTTGCACGGGAAACCATAAAACCCAAACTCTTTGATCTCTTGTTAATCCAGGCATATTCGAAAGGCGAACGAAGACCAACTTTATAATACAAACTCCCAAAGGACGTCAAATACGAACATTTTAAACGTTTCATACTTATTTCGCTTCCCAAGAAACACGAGAGGCTAATTTATACTAGGACAATACCCGAAATTAAAGTTCAGTTCAAATACTAAAATTGAAAATGGCAATTGTTTTCATATAAATTTGACCAGCCGCTTTTCTCGATTTTTTTACTCATTTTTAAAGCGTACGCCAAATTCAAACATTATTTTGTATCTCACGTAATATTACATAACAATAATAATAGATTTTATTTACAGTGGTATTACAAATTTAAAAAGTATTAAAAACAACAAAATTTGAGTGCACGCAATAGCTTTCATAGTTTTTATACTTTACATGAAATCAAACAGCGCAAGTTTTTTGGGGGACACCCGCGGTATGCTTTTTGAAAACCGATTCAACCGATGTTGTTCTGGGGGGGGAAATAACCCCCAAAAAAGCAGAAAAAAACTGTTTGAAACTCAGTAATATTGAAACAAAATGGCAGTGATTCCACATAATTGTGGAAAATTACGAAGCATCCAACAAAACTTCTAATTTCCAATAAAGAAAATAGCACACCTAACGATCACAACTTTTATTGATAAGGTTAACCTACCTCTTCAGCTGTGGTATTTTCGTCGCATACAATTACTTCTTCGTCAGTTGGTAAGGGTTGATCTGTAGCACCCATGAAGAGTGACAAGACACAACCAAACACTTCGCCTAAAATAATTAAAACCATACAGTAACTGCAGATATAAAGTAAACAAGCGTCACCAATTTATGATTTTGATTTTTCAATATCGAAATACATCGTAATTCCTTCTGCTAGCTACTCCCTCATGTACATCATCTCATAAGTATATACTGCAGCTAAACGTTAACTCTTTTAATTTACAAATTCGTAATGTAAAGTGACAAAATATTTTGGTACTCTGTAAATATTATAATTGCTGATCATTTATAAAGCTATATTTGCGGCGACTATTCTTGTTTCAATTCTAATTTTTTTTTTATTTCCACGTAATTTTATTTGCAAACTTTCCCTCTATTTGCATCGTGTTTCAACTATTGTTGTTTCCACATCAATTAATCCTGCACATTTATCGTTTTTAGGTTTTGATATTTTTCTATATTTGTGCATGACCAATTAATACACTATTAAAATATGTTCAACATGGATCGACTATACAGGATATACGCCCGTATTCTAAAAGCACACTCACACTCAATGAGTGGAGGTTCAATTTGAGCTTCTCTTGAGTGTCAATGCTGTTTTTGAATAGCTAGAGGGTTAGTGTCGTACCTTACTATGTGACTATACTCACCCTCTAGCTATTCAAAACCAGCATTGACACTCAAGAAAAGCTCAGATTGAACCTCCACTCATTGAGTGTGAGTGTGAATGAACTTTTAGAATACGGGCCATCCTCGTTCCCAGGGCTTCTCGGCTGGCTGCGTTGCCGTAAGCCCTGGGACAAGCCGAAGCAGAAGTGATTTGATTGGTCGTTGGAAATAGAGTGAAATATGAAAAGTTTATTCATCAAGTGAATGTTTATATTCGGCAATATGGCTGCCTTCAAGGAGTGCGCGTTCGAAATACGAAGAAATACAAACGTAAACTGCTTGTTTTCTATGGATTAATGGAGATAATTTGCAAACCGAGCGAAAGAAAATAACAAAATGGACAATTAGTAGAAGTAAGACAAAAACAGACAAAAAGTAGAAGTAAGCAACAATATCGAAGAAACGTCAATTATGAAGCCATTAAAAAGTTTCTTCATTTTAACATTTTCTTGTTATAAAGTTGTCTATTATTAAAACATTGTGCTCAAGTATAATTGTAAAATTTTAAGCACACTGTAAATATAAAATGTTTAATAATATATATTTACGATAGTAAAGTTTTAATGGTGTAATATATTGTGTTTTATTATGCTTTTGGTATTGGTCACTTGGCCTATGGCCCTATTACCCACCTGGCCACCTATAAATGGCCCTATATTAAAATGGCCAATTGGAATTTATAAATATAGCAGATAGAATATTATAGGTGTATTTTACTATTTCTGAATTTTTCAGTTGTATTATTAGTGAGTAATTTTAATAGCTTTTAATTATTTAAATACAGTGAATAAGCTTATAAGCATATTCAATTGCACCAGTCATTTGAATCCCTGCACCTTTGGCATACCAGAGGGGAATGCAAGGACAATTGCCTCCTATTCAACTGGTTTATCATTTCTTGGCAAACAGGGAAGACACTTACTTTCAGTGTCCAAATTGGGGAATGAGTGAGGTCATGTGGGGGGGTCACTTAGTCTTTTATCTGCTGTATATAAATGCTGAAATAAAGCAGTAAGCTAGGAAAAGCTTTTACAGGACAGTAAAGGAATGGTTTGGGAAATTTCAAGTGAAAATTCCAGTTGAATACCTAGTGATGATAGGACAGGAGAAATTTACCTTGCCATTTTGTCCTGGCTGCAGGGGACTCCACTGAATTTCACACACCAACTTAAGTGAATGCCCCTGTATGCCCGAGGTGGGGGTCTCAAATTCTTATGTCATATTGGATGAGATCATGAATTTCCTGTTAACAGTTCAGAGGAGAATACTTATTCTGTTGTCTTATTGCAAACCTTGTAAGAATTGAATTATAAATAAATTATTATTATTGACAAAACTAAAAATTTGTATATGTATATGCAGGCTTCTAGCCAGGCGACACCCTACCACGTCTGTATAAAAATGGATTTTAAACAAACCATTACAAAAATGACATAAAAGTTGCTTTTGTATTCTGAAATTCTGGTTTAAGCCTCCTATTATAGATATATTGAACTGGAAAACTCATATTTTTAATGTGCATATGTATAGCAATATATTGATAAATCAGAATTTTAACCCCACCTCCCTTACTATAACTCAGGTATACATCCTGTTGTGGTGGACATTTAGATTGGACACCTAGATAGATACTAGAAAATGCTTAGTCACACTTCTGGATAATGGGGGGGGGGGGTCAATGAACTGCCTGATGTGAAATTGTAAGAAATTTAAAAATTGACCAGTGATAACTTGACATTATGTAAGGGAGTTAAATTTGCTAACATTACCCTCCAACCATGGCTATCCCATTCACCCTCAAATGATTTGGCCCCAATCTGAAACAGAAGGCACACTTGCATGTAGAAAATATATTGGAATGCAGAAAATATTGTTGTTATACTGTAATCTGAAAACAAAAATTTCCCTCAAACATACATTGGGCCATACAGTCATGCATATAGTTTTGATTGTCAGATGTAAGCAGCATAGTGAGTTGCATTCATGGCCAAAGACATATTAGTTTAATTATTTTACATAATTATTTTTCGTCATTTGCCACACATGTAATCGGTGAAGGATTCAGGATTATCCGGCATGGAAATAACGTTTTAAACGTACTATATAAAAACGGTGTTCAATATTCATACTACATGATGGGCATATGGCCAAACAAACACCTTGACCTTGTGCTTTTTTGCTCGAATTTTATACACACGCATGATTTTGTATACATAATATAAATTTAAATCTAGCAATTCAAACCCAAAACTGATGGAGTCATGCATGACATCTATCTATAATTTATATTTTCTCGAAATGTTAGGTGATTCATTGTTATTGCCGTTGTTGTAGCCCAGTAAACAGACACACACCGCCGTTTAGACATGTCACATGTCGTTCTTGTTCCTTTTATATACAACATACGATAGACGACAAAGTTTCGTATTGCTTCTCTTTAATTTCCAGTCCGTCTTTGTCCAGTCTTTGAAGTGATTTTACAAGCGCGTGTTGAAGCAGGTCATCTGTACAAGAACCCATGATGTTTTGAATCACAGCAACGTCTTCGAGCACATTTCGAGCGACTCGATCATGTTTACATCATACGTGAAAATTGATACATGTAATACGAGACCGAAATGTGGTTGTATTTTGACGAATATGAACGATACAACGAAATATAAAACCCCAATATGTATAATTCCATTAGGTGGTCTACACATATTCCCTTGATGGTGGAAAATACATCAAAACAAAAGGAAAATCCAATATTTTCTTCTCACCAACACGTCTCCACTCCTCAGTAAAAATTAATGCACAGTCAGCATTTTTAGCTGCAGTAGAGCACGTTTACTTCCGGAAAACACCAGAATTTGTGGTGTTCCGGTTCGGCTTGTCCCAGGGCTTACGGCAACGCAGGCAGCCGAGAAGCCCTGGGAACGAGGATGCATGTTGTGTAGAATGTTGTTGACGGAAACCATATTGTGAGGGACACAACATATTTTTCATATTTAGATATTTGTCTAAACGTTTATACATGATCTTTTCAAAAATTTTATTAAATACCGATGTAAATATATATATATATGTAGCTAATGTAAATATATGTAGCTAAAATTAGTAAAATATATTTATATTTAACTAATTAAATATAGGCATCCGCCATCTTGATTATACTTAAATATTTATATTTAAGTATAATCAAGATGGCGGATGCCTAACACGTGCTACGATGTGCTCAATGAAAAATACCGATTTCTAAACGAATACTGATAGAGTTTGCTGGAATAATATCTTCTTAAACAAATAAAAGAATACTGAACACATTGAAACGTTTTTTTAGTTGCTTGAAGCAGGAACTAAGATATATTATTTAGAAATATGATGACCGAAGGCGAAGTATCAACGAAAACAACAATCGACGCGTCACTAGAGCGATACAAGATTGAAAACTTCAAAAATACGAATGCTAAGCGAGTACCTTATGAGGAAATCGACTACAATATCTACAAATCAAGTCATGTTGATTTTTCAACCACGGAAAAACGCCTTCCAATATGGATTAAGGCTCTATTCTGCCGATACCACGAAAATGGCGGAATCAATAATACGAAAATCATCACTCGATGGCGTGAGCAAGAAAATCAAGATAATCCGTCGAAATGCGATAAAATCTCGCTCAGTTTTCACACAAAAGAGAATGAAAATGTTCTAACCATTACAGTCAATGTTACTGCTGGTCGTATTAAAGCTCAAGGTAGATTCTACAAAGAATGGGGAGCGAAGGAATTCGATCAACTGCTTGCCATGGTAAACTCACCACAGGACACGTGGAAAGTCGACAATATAAAACCCTTCGTGGAAAGCATTCTAAAGGAGGATAAGATCGACCTTCAACCACTGGAAAAAACAAAACAAGCGTTGTCTGAAGAAAGTACAACCCCAAACACTCCTCGTGATAAGACATTTTCCCAGATGAGATTACAACTGGCTAATATCGAAGCAGAATTTGTCTTACATAGAGAAAATACTAAACAAACAATCTCTGAACTTTCGCAGTCTATTGAAACGAAAGACAAAGAAATCGTGTCTTTAAAAAACACAGAAAAGGAGAAACAACAAATCATCAGTGATCTGACATTGAAACTATTACAAATGGAAGAAAATATAAATGCTCTTAATAAAAGATGTAAGAGAATTGAAGAGAAAAACTCTAATTTACAACAATCTGTACACAAAATCCAAAGTGAATCTTGTGCAGAAAAGTGCACATGGGCCTCAATGTCTCCACCACCACCCAACACCACTGAAGAATATAGTATCCCAACATCCAACACCTTTGATCTTCTAACTGATGATGCAGCAAATAAAGGTGATAACACAAATGAACATGTAGAGTTGGAGTCCAAAGGAAACAAGGAAGAAAACGTAGAAGATGGAGTCGAACAGAATGACAATATTCAGCAAGACCTCCCTCCCACTGTCCAACCAAACACAAGTGCACAACCCGAAACTAAAACTGACCACCAAAAGTCAATCGACGCAGAAACCATCATCATATGTGACAGCAATGGTCGATACCTGAAACCTAAAGAACTTTGTCCTGACTCAACAACAAAATACATCCGATCCCCAACTCTCTCCCAAGCAAGGCAAAAAATTGAATCCTTCAACTTCAGTAACCCCAAAAACCTTATTATCCACTGCGGAACTAATGATATCGAACAACCCGGAAAAAACACTATAACCGAAACCCTAGAAATTGTGGATTTAGTCAAACAAAAACATCCAAACTGCAGAATTCTAGTATCCTCATTATTATCAAGAAAGGATGAACTTAACAACAAAGTACCAACGATTAATGAAGAACTTAAAACCAGACTTTCCTCCAAAACAAAAACCACTTATATCCAGCATACCAATATATCTAGTGCTGACCTACACGACAAGAAGCACTTGAACGAAAGGGGTGTTAAAAAATTTGCGAAAAACATTAAAGCGGCTTACTTTAACACCACACCTAAAAAGAAGGAAATGAACAAAAAATATCCCCCAAGAGATATCCACAACCAAAACTTCCCACAACACATGAGAACACAACCTTTCCAATTTGGCCGCAACAACATATACCCACCGTTCACCCCCATCATACCAACACCAAGTTCACCCCCATCATACCAACATCGTATCAACACTCAACATATCAACAAAGGAACCGGACCACCCCCTCCCTCATTTCGCCAAGATAACCGAATAAACACTCTACCACCTCAACTGGTTGGCCTGATAAGACAACTCTATGGATGCCTTAGCATATAATAAACTGTAAGTCTTTAACCCATACTATCACTATTTTATTTAATTAATATAATACTAGAACCATTCTCCTTTCAAATTCTATCATGCATAATTTTGCTATTAAACAAAAGATTGGGGTTTTTTCCCCCCAAAAGAATTACTTCCAGCATTCTCTATCAAATTATTAGATATATCTAAAATGAGCACAGGAATTTCATTTAGCACTTGGAATATTAATGGTATATTCAATAGCGTCCTTGGAGATAAAACCAAAAACAAGGACTTTATTGATTCTATTTCTAAGATCGATTTCATATTTATAACTGAAACATGGACAAACACATGTTTAAACATTCCAGGATTTGAGGCTATTATTTCTGAAACAGCCAAACCAGTTACTAACCGGGCATGCCGAAAATCAGGCGGCATTAGCCTGTTATTCAAAAGCAAATTTAAGAAATATGTAAGCATTATTAAGAATACAAAAAATTTTTTGTGGAGCAAAATCTCCAAAGAAATCTTAAACTCTGATCGGGATCTATACATGTGTGGTACATACATCCCACCTGAAAAATCAAAGTACTTTGAAAACGAAATTTTTGAAGAACTTGAAAATGATCTAGTCCTTTTCTCATCCAAAGCAAATATACTTCTTCTTGGTGATCTAAATGCTAGAACAAGCAAACTCGAAGATTATATTTCAAGTGATGGAAGTAATCACATTCAAGACACTAGTGGTAACTCCTTTCAACCACCACAAAGACAAAACCTTGATTCAACAACCAATAATCATGGTAAAAAAATTATTGAAATTTGCAAAAGTACTGACATGAGAATTCTTAATGGTCGGACCAATGGTGACTCCTTGGGAAGACCAAGTTTTCATAGTAAAAATGGAACCAGCTCAGTTGATTATATCATTTGTAACCAAAACTTAATGCCGAAAGTTAAACATCTAGTTGTTAAATCCCCTAACTATCTATCTGACCATAGTCAAGTTATAACCTGGATTAACTTACACCAAACCACTAACACTATTAATAATACTCCCTTACAACCCCCAATATCAAAATTACCACTACAATATATTTGGAACAATGAATCAAATGAGAATTTTAAAAAAGCGTTAAAATCAGATGAACTACAAGAGAAACTAAGCACATTCCTTGAAAATGATTTCTCTTCTGACAGAGAGGGCATAAACAAATGTGTCAATGAATTTGAAAACATTATTAACCTTGCATCCAAAAAATCTCTTAAAATCAAAAAGAAGAAATATAGACGAAAAATTAATAATGTTGCAAACAAAAAATGGTTTGATAAAGATTGTAGATTTAAAAGACACCAGCTTAGAAAACTTGCAAATCAGAAACATAGAGATCCAAACAACACTGAAATTAGAAGTGCATACCATACTGCTTTGAAAGACTATAAAAGCACTTTAGAAATAAAAAAGAAAAATTTCCATTTCGATAAAATCCAAGAAATTGAAAATGCTAGCAACGATCCACTGCTATTTTGGAAAACATTAAAAAATATCAGTGACGATCTTGATTTTAATGAAACTAAGAAAAGCCCACAACCAAGTGAATGGCTGAATCATTTTGAAACACTTCATTCAGAACATCAATTAAACAAGGAACAAAACGAAATCGTTGAATGCCTGAAAAACTATGAAAAAATCAAAGACAACTTAACCGAACTTGATTACATCATCACAGAAGATGAACTACTAAAAGCAGCTAAAAAGTTAAAATCTAAAAAGGCTGTCTATAATGACAAAATCAGAAACGAAATGATTAAATCTAGTATTGGAATTCTCTCTAAAGCTTTTCTAAAAATTTTTAACAACATCTTAACATCGGGGAAGTTTCCTGAATCATGGACCGAAGGCTTAATAACCCCGATCCATAAATCAGGAAACTCCCTCGATCCAAACAACTACCGAGGTATTTGTGTCTCAAGCTGCATGGGCAAATTATTTTGCTCAATTTTGAATAATAGATTGATGAATTTCGCAAACGAAAAGCAATTAATTCACCCAACTCAAATTGGATTCATGCCTGGAAATAGAACGGCTGACCATATTCTTACGCTGAAAACTCTGCATGATAAATATGTCAAACAGAGTGAAAAAGAAAAAATCTATGCATGTTTTGTTGACTTTAGAAAAGCTTTTGATTCTGTTTGGCAACAAGGCTTATTTTACCAACTTATCAAAAACAACATAGGGGGACACTTCTACGATTTAATTCAAGACCTCTACTCAAACACGAAATGTGCAATAAAACTATCTGAAAACAGAACACCGTTTTTTCCTTACAAAAAGGGAGTCCGTCAAGGATGCATTCTAAGCCCTTTATTATTTAATATTTACATAAACGATCTTCCAAAAATGTTTCAACAAACACAATCAGATCCATTTCTATTACCAAATGGAACTACTATCAACAGCCTACTCTATGCGGATGATCTCATTATACTTTCACGGTCAAAATCAGGTTTACAAAACTGTCTAAACCAAATAAATGAATGGTGTAGTAAATGGCTAATGGAAGTCAATATCAAGAAAACAAAAATTATGATTTTTCAAAAACACAACTCGAAATTACCAAACCTTCATTTCCACATTGGAGATAAAAAGATAGATATAGTCAAAGAGTATACCTATCTTGGTCTCAAACTAGTACCAAATGGGAAATTTAAACTCGCACAACAACAACTAAGCGAAAAAGCCTTGCATGCTCTTTATAAAATTCGTAAAAATCTAGATTTTCATAAACTTTCACCAAAAACAGCAACAAAAATTTTCGACTCAATAATTTCCCCAATTCTACTATATAACTCAGAAGTCTGGGGAGCATACGAAAAAAATGATCTGAATAAATGGGATAATTCAGAAACTGAAAAAATTCATTTAAGATTCTGCAAGCTATATCTAGGTGTTAACAGAAGAGCCAGTAACGTGGCTTGCAGAAGTGAACTTGGGAAATACCCACTGCTGATTACAATAAAAAAGAATATACTAAACTATTTTAAACATATTTTTAAACTAGACGACAACTCAATAGTTAAACAATCCTTCCTAATGTCTAAACAACTATTTGAAAAAGGCAAAGAATCTTTCTACACCAACGCAATAAACATGCTTAAATCACTCTATGATAATACAACAAACTTGGAAAGTGATATAATCAACTACGATACAAAAACTATTGTAAATAAGATGAAAGATAAATATTTTGAATTTTGGCAACATAAAATGATTAACTCCTCCAAACTATCTTTCTTTTGTACATTTAAAAACCAGTACAAAATGGAAGAATATTTATCCCTTATTGATAACCCAACGATAAGAAGAACATTTTCTCAATATAGAGTAAGTAATCATAAATTGCAAATTGAGCGAGGAAGATACGAAAACGTTTCTCGCGAACAACGTTTCTGCAAACTTTGCAACAACGGTGAAGTGGAAAACGAATATCACTTAGCCTTATCTTGCCCGAAATACGAAGAATTAAGAAATAATTCTAACAACATTCTCAAAAATCTATTTTATCTTAATAACACAATGGAAGGAAAACAAAAACTGTTTGAGCATGCGATGTCTTCAGACGATCAAGTTCTTGTTAACCTGCTTTCTAAGTAGGCCTATATCTTTCACTGTTTTTCGGAGAGAGATAAAAGCCTCAAATCCATGGAAGATTAGGGACAACAATTAGACTAAAAATTGCTTAGATAAATAATAAAACAAAATAAACAAAAAAAAACCCCAACATTATATCTTTAAATTATATACTAGCTGCTTTTCTATTTGTAAATAGCTTCTTCCTATATATTTTTATAGTTATAGCTTAGATATTACTGTCATTTTATATATATATAATCTACGCTTAGCAATACCTGTAATTAGGTCATGCAAATAAAGCTTTATAATAATAATACCGGATCTGTTGTCTTACGAGCATTCGTCATGAAACCGCTGAATATCGGAATGACTTGATCAGAACTGTTGTCCCCCCGTGCAATTATCCAAGCAAAATAGAATGTCAAAAACTTTCTGTCATCAAAAATAAATTGCTCTGGGACGATTTCTATGCTGCATGTTGGTGGTAGGATTTGACTTTCAACTTTATTTGGTATAGGGTCTGGATCTTCACTGCTTATTCTATGTGAGGCTTTTCTTGGCACATGTATATGAAAATTGTGAGCCTCCAAAGTTTTCCCTTCTTGAAATGCTATCAAAGTTGTAATGTTAATTTCACCACCACTATACTGCTTGTCGGTAGCCAAATCAAAATTGTCAACCCAGAAATGACTAAGAAGAATCTCGCCAGCACTTGAGGCATGCAATGGAAGAAGTGAAGTAAGTTTAGACTTTTCTAAACAGCTCTCAGCATTAGCAGTCAAGATCTCACTTTCCATTGTGTAACTAACACTATGTCCAAACTTACTTAGTATTTCAAAACATTCCTTTGGCCGGTCAAGTTATGAACTTCGAGGCCAATCAGGAAGTGCTTTTCCATGATGGTTTTACCTTTGGTAATTCCATGAACAAGGTCTTGTCTGAAAGAATCTACCAAACGTGAAACATTGATGTTGTCACAACGCCCTGGTTGACTAAGAGCGGATTCAAAGAAATTTCTGACCGATTCGGGAGGTTTTCGTCAGCTGCCTGAATGGTGTCTTGACGATGGTGTAAACTGTCTTTCTGGATATCCTTACTGGCAATATATTCTGGCACTGAGCAGTTTTGTGGTGATAAGATTATTATCCGCTCCTAAAACTTTGCATTGGTTTGTATATCTTTTTTTAACCACTTCAACCCATACACGAAATGAATTTCGTACCTCTTTCGATAACCTCGGTAGAATTTTCTTTCCCCCATGCTGGACACGATTTTTTGCACATAATTGGCATTCATCTCCGTAAACAATCGTTGAAAGTGTTCCGGTACTTACTCTCACTGAAGATCGAATTTTGCTGCTGCTAGCTTGGCCGTCCTCGGTGGAAAGTTTAAACTTCTTGTTTCCAAGTATTGCAGTAAATCTGAAACAATAGGAGTGAGAGTATGCAAAATGGAAAAGGATTTAGGATATTAAGCAAAACAAACAGCAACAGTTGAGCTGCGTCGTTTTGATAAACATACATGTATGTAAAGGTTTTAATACTGTTTATAACAAGGCTCCTGATGAACGCCATGTTCCCTACTTTCAAAGTTTTCGGGTATTGTCGAGCATTAATCTGCATGTGAATGAGATCCTCCTATGTCACTTCTTTTTTTCTTCGCCTGAACGATTTTTTCTTTATTTACATCAGACAACTCTTTGACAGTGCTGTACGAAGTTTTATCTGCATAATGGACTACGCATACGAGGTTGGTTCCTTTCTCTCTTTTTCTATTAGTGCTCAATTTTTCTAAACACATGAAAGAACCTTTAACTCTTTACGCACAGACATTAATTTCACACATTTACTGTCGCGCGTCTTTAAAATCCTTACAATATGACCTTTGTAACGGGGGGTTTGTATTGCCGTCAAAACATTACAGAAACAAAAATATAGAACATTGAATCAAAAATTGTCCATTATTTACCTCATTTAATTTGGAAGAAAACTTGAATTTCTCAAAAAGTTTATGGAATTTCGCCAAGGTATATCAGAACATTTTAAAGCTCATATTCAGGGGCTTTCATGTAGAAAATTTCGTTTGTATAGGCCAAGTGGAAGTATTGTTTTTCAAATTTTCAATATTTGTGAACTTTGACTCCGCATGCCCGTCACCTGATCATATTTGGCTGTATCACGCGCCTCTCTTGTTTTAAGCACGTGGGAAGCATGCTGCAGGGGTAAGCGGCTATAAATCGCGTGTACTGTGTTGTAAATACACATATCTAGCATATTTGACTAGAATTTTCGTATTGAATCGAACGGTGGTATTTCCATCTCTATAGCATGCACTGAACCGAATTATATATAGCCATGTAAACAATAGCGCCTGTCGTAATAACTAATGAGTTAAACAAAATTGCCTTTGTTTCTAAATAAATAGCAGTTGTCATTAGCAACAAGTTGATAATTATTAAGTGGGATCGATATCTAAAGCATGTATTGCCAAAAATAATCGAATTTAAATAGTACACCTCTGTATTATACCTTATTTTTTCTATACCGTATAGCTTTCAGTGGCATGTTGCATAGCCACCATGTTAAATTTTATATTAATTTTCACCACTTTAAAAAAGGTTTTTAAAAGCTTTAAAACATTCAGTTTGTCTTAAGAATATACAGGGTTTGTAAAAGGATAATGTTTTAAAAATAGATTTCACTATTTATACGTTATAAACAATAAAAAAATAAGGTAAATACTCACGCTAGAACTTTACCGTTTCACATCAAAAACATCAAGTTACTGATCTATAAATAAAACTGGAGCAAGTGCTGTTTTCTTTTTTAAGCCAAACATGTCAATACAATAGAATCAAAATTGTCGAAAATATTGAAACAAGATGTACTTCTTTTATTTGCATCAAAAACATCAAATATGCCGGGGGGGAACAAAGGAAATCATAATTTGCTGGTGGAAAACCCCTAAAATGAACGTTGTCACCCCTCTGAAAGGCCAAGTCTCCATTGTAATGGACGCACAAAGCTATGTTTTTCAACCTTTTGTGAACAGGTAGGCAATTTGTCAACGCTGACCAAAAATGGCGGCTCATTTCTTCTTGAGTTGCCATTTTCACGTCGAAGAGTAAAAATATAGACTTTCGGAGAATATTTTAGCTGTTTACTATCAAATATGTTTGTGACACGGTTGATAATCTCACTGAGGAAGGCCAATTGTTCCTGAAAAGCTAAACTACGTCGAAATCAGCTTTGGAATAGACTATATTTTCATCGGGGAAACATGAACAAAATGGATATTTACATCAACACTAAATTTTGTTCGTACCTACAGAGCTAGTTGGATTAAACAGATCTTAAGAAGTAAGTGAAAATGTGAACTTTGTGAATTATACTTTCATTAAAATGTTTCAGAAGGTCTGCTAATGTCAAACTACACGTGTGACAGAGCTGTCAGTATACCCATATTTCAATGTTTATGTGGAAATGACCTATCTTCTTTGAGGTATAGCTTAAAATTTAGGGTATGCTCATCACTTGAAACTAGCTTTAAATCAAATTTTTATCTATTGTCTTTATATTAGAATTAAAATCATTCATGGGAAAAATGTGCCAGAGGGTTGAAATTGCCCTTGTAAATGTACACTATTTTGGACATGCTTGGGTTAGTATTTTGAAAAGGTGTTCTGGAAGGAAGATATGTCTTGAACAATACCGGTTGACCCTTAAATTATAACTAGTGTTATGTAAATCACAGAAAATTGAAAAAAATCTGGTCCATACACAATATTTTGGATCCTATGAGGTCCCGAATGGGGCTTATTTCAATGTTGAATCTGTTTACCTGGAAAAACTTGAATAAGTCAAGAATTTGACATGGTTCATCACCCAAAACCAGGTTTTTCTAATTGCTTTTTCACCTGGGTTTGTGGTAGTGCGCGCTGCACTTTTTTTGGACACTGAAGATGGTAACATTTGATGTTGTCATATATTGCCATTCTCTTATTGTAGCATAACTTAACTTATTTTAATGAATTTGTTAAAGAGTTGTATTCACTATATGCTTGTAATATCTAAGATTTTTTCATAGCATTATATGATAAATTTAAGTTCTGTTTTCTTTTATTTTTAGGTGATAGTATCAGTTCACTCCAGTGTTGGTATCAAATTTTGGACAAGTTTCAATTATTATTTCACAATCCTTTACTCAAATATCCAAATAAATGGAATATGACATCAAGCTGGAGGACTAGATCCTGTTTTCAAACATGTTTTTTGTAAAAATAGAAAATAACAACTTATTCTGTGTTGTTCTAATAAAAACCATTGTTTTTGATATGCATATATTTTAATTTTATTCTTTGTTAAAATGTGTACCTGGAATACTGAAATCTTTCAGATCAGCTAACAATACCTTTATAACTTATATAGCCAAGTGTTCTATCTATTTTTGTTCAGATTAAACAAATAATGAGTAAAATATTAGATAAGATTTTTTCAAAAAATATGAGCTTGCCTGTTTTCAAAGCATCAAAAGCAATAAAATAAAGCAAAAGTACTTATTTTTAATTTAAAACCTTTGGAATACACAGCTTTATGTTTTCCACGAAATATTACAAAGTTTTCGTTCATTAAAATGTTGTTTTATCAGCTTTAAAACCAGATAAATCCACGAAGCACTCCTAATATATGTCGCCATATTGATTTTCTGCGCGCAGGCGCGGACAAATTGCCTACCTGTTCCTTTTGTGAAGTCTTTTTAGTCTCAAAAAATGCATCACTGAACAATTTGTAACCTTTAAATACAGTCTGACGAGTACTTATTGATTCTTTTGATTAAATTATTTTTTTCATACCCATGGCTTTAGCCCCAACCCCCCCCCACCCCTGTTCCGAGTGAATACCACCGCCCCAGACTGAAAACTATCACGATTCTTACACTATAGGTTTTGGTCTTTCAGAAAATCACAATAAGAATTTCTGCCTAAAAAGTTCCAAAAATGTCAAAATTTGCCTGTACTATTTCTACGGCTGAATGAATTTTGCATTTTTGATTATATTTCCTCACAGCGACAGATTTTTACTCCTGGCACATCATTCCTATCATGCTCTCTCTTAGTGATGTAATCCAATCATTTTAGGGTCTCCTAAAAAATTTCTGCATTTTGACTGATGTTTCTATTGGGATAAAATAGGAAATTACAATCACTACAAGGCTCATTAGTCATAACATCGAAAAATATGGGAAAATAGCATTACCGGCGTGACCTTAAAAATTGAATAGAAATAAATTGGAACAGTAGCTGTATTTTAATTGTGGAGTACTGTCAAATCTTAACAAATTGGACGTAAACATCCATTTTTTATCTTTTCAAAGACTATTTGAGTCTTGCTAAGAATCTTCTAAACTGAAAAGAAATTGTAACATAAGCACCCTGGGGTTCCACAAGCCCTCCCCCCTCCTGAGCCCCTTGGACCCCCCCACCCGACAAACACCTTCAAGTTTTGTATGAATGCGTTATCGATAGAGAACATCTGTATTAACGGTATTATATATGCGAATTTAAAAATTTAAATGACACGTGCAGTTTAATAAATATTATTATTATTTAAAAATTTCTGGTTTCTGATTGGCTAACAGCCAACTGTGAAGTTGTCATATCAACTCAATGGCTAACCAAATATGGATTTTTCACATTCATATTAGCAAAATGACGTCAAAGAGTCAATATGAAAAAAATTTGGACGCGTTTGCGCCATATTACTATGACGGCGAGATTCATATTGACTCGCTGACGCCATTGATATGACGACGACGACGGCTGCCGAAGGACTAAGGAATTGGTTTTTTCTTAATACAAATAAAATACAAATGTTTGTTTTGAATTTTTTAAATAAATAATGAAACAATTATTGAATTCGGTTTTCGCACAATATGAAGAATTATCATGTGTTCAACCTCATTCAATAATTGTTAAATAATCTTCGATGTTTGTTAAGAGCTCTTGACAGGTTTTGATCTGATTAACCAATCACGTTAAACCAGATCCAAGCTTTGAAATCATCAAATGATCTTTCATGATCATCACAAATTAAACATTGAACTTTCTCGGTAAAAACATTGAACTTTGTCATGAGAATAGACAACACCGTTCATCCTTAGTTGAAAGTAACGGTATTGAATGAGTCAATCTCGTTCCTCGAGCCTTCGATCCTCGGGAAGGAACGTGAAGCTCTGGGATAATCCGTTTCGGGGAGGAATCTGATTGGCCGTTGATATGGAATGCGCAGTTCGATCTTAGCCAGGATTCCTGGCTTCCGGCAACGGATTATCCCAGAGGGGCTTGCGTTCCTTCCCGAGGATCGCAGGCTCGGGGAACGAGATTGTGAATGAGTCCGCCTTTTACAAATCGCAAGAAGATAAGATCATTCGGGATTTCTGTGACATATAACCGCCAGATTGTCCGGTATTTTGCCTCGAAAGGCTATTAATAAAAACCTAATTTTACCACCACTCTTGCATTTAATAAACTTATCAGAGTTTTAGGAGATCTTAATTGCAATTTATTACAAAAATGCTCTGAAAACAAGGCACTGGTCATGATTAACTTTACATCCGAGTTAAACCTTAAATAATTTCCGGGCGTAAGCCCTAGCCGAGGCGAGGCAAGGGTACTAATTCCCCCCCCCCCCGGCTATTTACACCCGGGGAAACGAAAGCATTAGCGAAGTCTAAAGTTTATCGCGGGCGTGACCAACGATCTTGAGGGGTGGTCATCCTCACTGATCTCAAAAATATGGCTGATTGCTTGTAAGAGTGGGATAAGCAAGATTTCAGTTTTAAAAAAGACATATATTTGGAAAATCGTTTCATATACAACAAGCTTGAAGCAATTTTGTTTGAAGAAATGAGAAGAATTGATTTACTATGGGAAATCATGAAACATACGGCAAGTTTGCTTTGGATATTAAATGTTTACGAATTTTGTTGCTTTAAATTTTTTCCTAAAAACATGAACTGTTTTCCTCTACAACGAAGCTCTAAGTTTCATAAATTACCGTTTAATTTGAGAAAAAATCTTAAAATGTAAAGGCGAACAAATTGATTTGAAGACTGAACTGAAATTACCAAACAATTTGTTTTAATTGTATTAAACTTATTATGTTTTATCAAGAAAAATCAGTTTATCGGCAAATTAATGTATTTTAGTTGAATGAACATTTCAAAACATTTTACGAAGCGTTTCAAGTTAAGTTTTTAATTAAGTCAAAGCTCACACCTATTGTTGTATAGTTAAAAGTTATTGTTGTATAGTTAAAAGTACGAATCTTTCAACTATTTTGCAGTTTTGTACCAAAAATATGAAAAAAATTAAGAATATCGTGCTGTCATGGCAACACTTGAGCGCGAACCTGCGTTCAGTGTTGACCATTTCTGAATACTTCATGTTAATTTAATGTTTGATAAATATTGGCGAGGGGTTACTACATGCATGTATTTCTAGTTACATTACAAACTAGGACAACTGAAACTTGTCCCCAAGCCACGCGCGGAGCGCGTAGGGCGAAGCCCGTGGCGAGAATAGAGAGGTTAAGATACCCCGGTTTACGGGTACGAGTATCGCCATTTTGTTTACCAATTTTTGCTTATGTCAGCAATTTTACCCGTAATTTCTACCCGTTTCCCCGCGGTAAACCATGGTCTACACGTAAAAGACAAACGGGTACGGGTATTTTCTGTTTACTATTTTTGGGCCGTTTAAATGGCACAAATTTTCAACATCTTACCCAAATAAATAATGCACGTATGCTGGCCAAAGTTTTCAACAATTTATGGCGAACCTCAACAGCGAAAGTTGCCATTCTCTGATCGGTTTTCTCACGCCGGAGTATCTTGGATCTCTTAAGTTACAAGTTATTCCCCGATTTACGGGTACGGGTACGTGTATATCACCCGTACCCGTAAACCGGAATCGGGGTATCTTAACCTCTCTAATACTCATTTCGCTCGGCTATTTACACCTGGGGAAAGGAGAGGAAAGCATCAGCGAAGTCTAAAGTTAATCAATGATCGCGGGTGGATGGCTATGCATGGGTGGTCATCTCACTGATCTAAAAATATAGCTCTTTGCCACGAGTGAAGGAAGCAAAGATTAAAAAAACATGCATGACAGAAAGCTTGGGCATCTTTTTACACATTAAGTTAAATTCTAAATCAACTTTTTCAAATTTTAAATAAAGTGTGAGAAATCCTGACGTGCATGGTAAGTTTGTTTTTACTTTATATGTGTTTTATGACTTTGCTGTACAGTTTTCGCACTCAGTTTTCGCCTGAAGGCCTTGAACATGTACAGCTTTCCTTTTCATTCTATGCGAAAGTTAACTTGTTTTAATTTTTTATGAAAGAAAGAAGAAAATTATTTTCAAGAGCACCTGTAGGATTTAATTTTTTCATTACAAGATACGAGTAATATTAAAAGTTGAAGAGTTTATCTGCAAAAAGCAGTTAATTTCAACAAACATTTAAAAGCTTTTCGTGTTGAATTTTGTAGTATAATAAAGCCCATACAAAGCAAAATAACATACCTACTGTACTTTCAGTATATGCTAGAAATCGATAGTTCTGTGGTTATAAGTGTAAAACATTAATTTGTTTTTCCTATTTTGAAAAAAAAACTTGGAAAACAATTATCGTGTTGCCATAGCTACGGAGGGAGTATATACAGAGAGTTCATTCAAGACCTAAACAGGTCACACGCGCAATTGGCCATACTGCGCATGCGTAACATTCCAGCCAGTACCGTGACATTTTTATAAGGAAATAGACTGGGAAATCCAAATTCTTGTCGTAAAACGTCACATAATGAAACTATTAGGGTGATTTGCTGTTTCATTTTAATTTTAAGAAAATGGGTTAGGCTGGACATTTTAACAACAAATGGGGCTATAAACACTACGCTGCGAAAAGGAAAAATTATACTCGAAGGAGTGAAGTCCGATAAGAACCTTATGTTGACAAAGTCAAAAAGAGATGTTCTATACTGTATTGTATCGTTTCTGCGGGAGGAAAGCTCAGAACGTTGTTTAGGATTGACTTCCGATATATTTCGTTTTGTAATGTTGTGGTAAGAGCATAATCTACTTTTTAATGAGACAAAACTAGCGAAGAACAAATCTCAATCAAAATGTCTTTAGTCTTTGAGAGTTCTGTACGTGTGTTGATCTGATTTAAATTCCATATCTTTGATTGTCCGGGTATTAACCCATTAAGTGCAAACTAGAATTGTCAAGCGGGGAGTCTTGCCACTGAAATATATCCCCGGCAAATAGTTTTGTTCCCTTTATAGGATAATCACAAGTAACAATAACATAATACAGCTCTTTCATCTTTCAAAATCAAATAAACGTTTTTCCAAAGCTCAACCGTACTTCTTATGTAAATAGAAAAGATCACTTACTGTAATTGTTGAAAAATTTTGTCCAGATATAATCAAATGGCTTTATCTTAAAAATGCCACCTTTTGCATTTCGAACTGCGTTTTTTCTGCGTTTTAGTTTTGTATTGAAAATGCAGCGATCGTACTGGATGCTGCATATTAAAATTTTGTTGGAATATTTAATTTGCTTTTGATGGCGTGATATATGACGTCAGCTGCGCAAATCCGTGTGACGTCCTTAATACTGTATTTTAACTGAGTGAACTCTCTTTATTTCTTTACTCTTCTTTGCCATGGCTAATTAACATGACGCGAGCAACGCGAGACTGCGTTCCCTGTTGGTGTTATTAAAGTACTTCATGTTAAAACAATTTTGGAAAATGTGAGCGAGGGTTGTTGCATGAGTATATTTCTAGTAGTTTTCTGATTGATGTCATAATGTTTTCAACTCCCGACCTTGTACACAAGAGTGGCACTATGACCACCATTATATAGGCGATCATCTTCCTGTTTACGCGGTGTTAAAGTTGAAGCTTCCTAAACCCCCACCCTGTTACATTACAGTTAGGAGTTGCAATAACTACAAATCCGAGATGTTTGAAGTCGACCTTGCATCTAGGTCTGATCACATCCTATCGATTTTTACAGATAATGTCTTAGAACTAAATATTTTTACGGGAAATAACACTTTCGAACACGCTGAGTTCGACGGCAAATCCGAAAAGTTCACGCTCCGTAGACACCCGCGGTTTTCTCACAGACTGCTATTTTATCTTTACTAATTTCACGAAAAATTTTATCATTGTTGGATGAAGACACATATGGATGAAGACACACGATTGCATAACTCAAAATGACTAATTCCTATGAACCAGTCTCTACATTCAACAAAACATCGTTTTGCTTGGATCATTTTGAGTTATGTAATTTTAAGCACGTTGGACGTTAACAACATATATCTTGTCTACAACTTTTGGAAGGTACAGATATCGCTTTCCAACATCCTGAGTTCTGGCGCTATCTCTATAAAGTCACAAGGACGTTAATGATAAGTCTTTGGGCTATGTCTTTGGGATGAGAAATTATTGCGATCAAATTAAAATGTTTTATACAAGATGTAAAACGGTAATCTTGCACACATTTCTCCACTTCTTCGTAAGTTTATACAGAGCAGACTTCATACTTTGGTACTGATCTTTGTCTATGATGTGAACATTTATTCTTCTAGTTTAAGATTATTTTTATATTTGAGGATTTGTGTATTGATGAAACGTTAGCTGATTTCCACAAGAAAGGGACAAAGTCTTGACGGAGGGACAGATTGAAAATGGAGGAGAGTGGGGACACAAAGTGGAACACGAAGAAACCGCGCCAACATTTCATCGGGACCTGCAGCTGAGTGGAGATTAGTTGAAAGTAATGCTGCTTCGGTATATTCAACGGATATGATGAATCCGGATGGATAAATGTCAACGGGAAGCGGAGTCCAATCAAGTGGTGGAAGGGTTGACCCAACTTAACAGCAACAAATTTGTCGTTGAACAGGTCGGCTAATTCTTCACCTTGGTAGGGACGATTTTTATACATCAACGTTTTAGTACTTCTAGACGAAGAAAGACCTGCGATCCTTTTTATCGCTGACCATGCACCACTTTTTCGGGTAAGATTGTTGGACGTCAGCAATGTTCCTATTGTAGTAGGAGTTACGAGTTGCTTTACATTTAGCATTCGCCATGTTCCTATAGCGTTTAAAGGTGATATTGTTTTCTCTGGACAAAGCACGTTGTCGCTTTATAATCAGAGATTTATTTTCTGACGTAATCCACGGCTTGTCACTAGAGTCGGCCTTCACTCGGTTGAGGGGCGATACTTCTCAATGATCTCGTTGACAGAATGGCAGAAATGGCCACTTTCGTTCAACAGTTAAAACAAGAACATTGTTCCGAGCACGAATCAAAAACTGATAACGAAACCACTCCTATACCACAAACAACATCAAAAAGGTTTCTGCAGAGAAACTCGTGATTATATATATGTTGAGTTAATTAACAAGCTTGAAAGACCACCAGGCTTCATGGAGAACAACAAAATAAATTACTGCTCTTCACTATGTTATAATAGTTAAAGACCATGTAAAGTCCGTTCTGCGCATACGTTCTGCGCAGGCTTACATTCCAATGGTCCGGACCCGACCGTTGGACAACCTCGCAAGCCAGGGTCTTTTACCTGCGCTAGGGCTCCGGCGAAGACCCTGGTTCCCTCTGGTCACGTGACCTCCTAAAAATTATGACAACAAGAAGTCCTAGGGGAGGGTGGTTGAAATGTGATATGTTGTAATTTACAACTTCCGGTTAAATGTTGTGTTTGCAAGCCTAGCCGAGGAGTGACTGTAGAAAAGCTATGAGAAAGCGACTTCAATTGTAATATGCAAAAACATTCAAAATGTATAATTTTTCTTATTTGTTTGCAGTTTTCTATTATTTTGTATGCAAACACTATTTTGAAGCCCAAGCAGGTTATTTGCTTGGAAAAGCTGTCCTTTGGCGTGTATATATATACTGGCAATTTTTCCAACCGGTAATATGGCGAGTCGCTGATTTACCAGCTTTTGCCTTTGATGCTTTTCGCTAAAAGAGCGTTAGAAGAACGTCCAACTCATGGCGTTTGTGTAAATGAGTGATGCTGCTCGTTACAATATATCGCGAACGCGCCTTTGATAAACAATCCAGCTGGAAAATTATGTGCGATAAACTCAGAGTATCAGAGATAGATCGTTTAGATAGATATGAATTTAAAAAGGTTTTACATGTATAAATACAATAAATGTTCTTCAGCAGCCATTAAAATGTGACAACCAAGAGATTGATTGCGATGTAGCTGAAATTAATCAAAAGACAAAACTAATTCTACATGTTATTTTTCAATCATCCATTATATTGTTATCTCAATTTTGTTCACTATGATGCCAAACGTAGTCTGAGTTGTGTGTTGTATTTTATAACGTACCAGTCGTTATTGCATGACTGCCACAGCATATAAACTTGACCGAAGGCACATAAAAGCGGAATCGCTTGGCTTGCATGTTTGCTTTGAGTTGGTTGCAAATTCTGACCGAAAGATATGATGAGATCTTTTACGAAAAAGCATTCAGATACAAGCACGGCTGATATTGATGCCTTGAGGGACATTTGCAACCCAATTTATGCTGTAGTGTATGCAAAACACAATGTTTATGTGTTGAGTGTAGTTTATATATGGAAAGGGAATGATTTCAGTTACCTGATTAGACAAATATTTTGGGTCTGTGAAATACTCTTGACTTTGCTTGGTACCAAATGAATACACAATTAATCACAAATTGAAATCATATAAACTCAATTTACTTCATGGACAGTACGAAAACCCATACAGCAGTGCCAGAACAAAATTCTAAATTGAATATATATGTATATATACAGTATACTGTAACCATATAGCTATTTCAATTAAAGTTGACACAGAAAATAGTTAGATGTACAATAATATGAGTGCTAAATGATTAATGGATAATGATAGTTTTCAATAAGTTTAACACCTCAAATATATTATGAATACCAATTTAATTTGTATTCCCATGAGGCTATGGATGTGTTAAAATAGTATTTTTTTAGCGTTCAATTGTACATTTAACTATTGTCTGTGACACTAACCTTAATCATTGAAATAGCTGCATTATAATATAGAACAAGTGCCATTTGATTTGTGCATCTATTAATCCTTTCAAGCTAGGGTATAGTCTTGGTAGCCTATGCTACAGCCATACAAATCATTGTTGCTTATTCGTGCAAGTGTTACAGTATTCACAGTCATAATCATTCCTCTTTATCTTCTGAGTTCTGATGTGTCCACTGGTATAAGTGCTTGGTGAATGTTCCTCTTGCGATTGTTTAGCTAGTCATCAAATGCAGCGACAATTTGTCTATAATGTTGCTATAATGTATCTGATGATATATCTGTGAAGAAATTTTCATGAAAGTGATCATGTATTACAAATGGTTTCAATTCCAAGAGATGAGATAAAATAACATGTACATTTTCTCTGAACTTTGTGCTTGTGAGAGGATGCCTTCTTGACTTAATTCCTACAGCTATGTCGAAGTTGTTTATCATTTCTGCAGATATCCCTCCAGTCGCTCTGTCACTGTCTTGGGTGTTTTCTTGGCCCCCATTCTTTTAATTTAATGTTAATTCAGGAAGATTAGAAAATCCGTCATCCGATCGGACATCACACGCAAGAATTTCACAATTCACAAATTCTGCGATACGAAGCAGGTTTTTATTTCGCTATTCAGCTACCTCTAAGAATAGGTTCGGTTGCAATATTTCTTGTCGATAATACTACCACAAAGGTGACACTTGCATTCCGAAAACAAAGCGGACTTCGGATAAATCATTTTTGGAGTTTCCTTTCGCTGTGCCATAGCTTGAGAGCTACTGAATACTGTACTTTGACTTTGTATAAGTGTGCATTTGACCTTTAATGCTTTATTTTCTTTGCGTTGATAAATAATGGCTCCACTTCCAGGTGTAAAACAGACCTCCAGCCGTGCAAATTATATCAAATAGGTGTAAAAAGCTTTCAAGCGGTGACATATTTCATAAAAGATAACACAAAAACCGACAAAACCCAAAACATGAGTTAATACAGAGCGTAAATGGCCGTATTTTCCATAGGCATAGTTATTGATTTTTTAGTTTTCGGCTTTTCGCTCTTGAATTCCCTCTACCACTCCTCCCTACGTGGCAAAGAGGCGGCAATTCGAATTACCCCTAAAATCTGGGGGTTCACGTGACCAGAGGGAACCAGGGTCTTCGCCGGAGCCCGAGCACAGGTAAAAGACCCTGGCTTGCGAGGTTGACCGTTGGAATGTTATTAATATTTCGTATCTTTTGAATTTTCTTGAATTGAATCTCTAGTCTGTATTAATTTACAAGAATAGCGAACCAGAAGAGTGTTAAAAATTCAGCCGATCGCGAATATATATCTAATCATATTTTACAACTGTAGCACTGAGTTCAAGTGTGTGCTGAGGAAAGGTTGTTTATTCAGCAATTCCCTTAGAATTTAGTTCCGAAAATAGGAACGTATGTTTGTTCCTATCTCGCGTTCTTTTGCAACTTAAAAATTTAGTTCCGAAAATCGGAACGTGTTTTTGTTCCTTTCTCGCGCAGCCGAACGAATGGTTCCTAAAGCGGTCTAAAAAGGAATGAGATGCTCCGCTTTAGTTTGTTCCTTTATGAAGAGAACAGAGATTTTTGTCCCCCTAAATAATGACGGTACTAAACGTTCCGCTTCGTATCGTTCCGAAAACCAAAACAAGTCAGATAAACATACATGCACGTCAATAATCTAGTTTGCCTCGTTCGTTCCGGCAATGGCACTAACGTTACAATTTTCTGTCGCATTACAAAGTAAGTAATGATATTCATACTTATCAACGATGATACATCTTCGTGAAGCCAGGGCCTTACAGGTACGTGCACGCTGTCGGTGGGCCGAAGAGGGCGAAACATCCTCTTCTTTCTTTTTAAGTTTGGAGAAAAAGCACCGGGCCAAGCAGGCGATTACTAGTATTCGAGTCCCCGACACAGGACTCATTCACCATGACCCGTTTAAGATCTTGGCGACATGGCGCTCTTACTACCAATGTTTGTTCACGGCTGAGGTCTGCAATCGATCTGAGCAGGACATCATGCTGGGTCGCTTAACTCGCCGTTTGAACAAGTCGGAGTGTCCCTATATGTCGTGTGTCGCGTGTCGTGGGTTAAAAGTCGTGTGTCGTGGGTAAAGTCGTGGGTAAAGTCGTGGGTAAAGTCGTGGGTAAAGTCGTGGGTCATAAAATGTGCTAAAAACGCATTTTTTCACGAAGATATTTTTATTTTTAATATTTTTTCGTACTTTTTTCATTTATGCATTAGATAAATACAGGAAAATTTAACGCAACAAATCTCCAGTAATAAAATAATTTCTTATCTTGCTGTTATCTATAGTATAACAAGTAAATGTTTGATTTTGTTCCCGTTTCGTGTAGTCTATAAGCCTATAGAATATAAGTTGATGATAAAATGTCTTAATTAGTTATAGGATATAGGTTTATCAGTTAGCTTTGGAAGTGTTATAGTCCCTATCATGAACGTCGGGAATAACTATGTCGATTGCATATGTCTGATACAAATTCATATTGTCTATTGAGCTATAAATTTTACGCTGCAGTGCCTCGGTATAATTAGTGGCCAACGCTCGAGCCTCAAATTTTGCTATTTTATCTCCCAGACCTAGTATATGTTCGTGGCCCTTAAAGGTCGACAAACATTTCATGTGTATGTGGCGTTCGGAAATATTCCATAAATTGCTACGATTTGGGATTTCCCGATTGAAAACCGAATCGAAACGATTTGTGTGATGTCGGGCTAATTGCCAACCGAGCGCGCTAGCCGCTGTTATTTCGACAGAATATGATACCTCTACACTTTTCAACCGTAATTTTCAGCGCGCATTGTAATCATATACATATCGTTTAATTTAGCTTCAAAAACTTGATAAAATACATGTTATTCGTGTTGGTTCCCGCGGAGCGCAATGGTGTCATAGTTGCCAGAGGCAGACCACATGCAAAGCCGCTTCGGTACAAATCATGTATATAACGGGAAATCTTGCTTATTTCAGTCTAATAAAGTCAACCTTTTTTCTTTGATATTAATGTACGCAACATGCTGCGCATTTTACATTTAACAAAATAAGTTTTTGAAGCTAAATTAAACGATATGTATATGATTACAATCCGCGCATTATTGATTACGGCTGAAAAGTGTAGAGGTATCATATTCTGTCAAAATAACAGCGGCTAGCGCGCACGGTTGGCAAATAGCCCGACATGGCGACATCGCACAAATCATTTCGCTTTCAATCGCGAAATCCCAAATCGTAGCAATTTATGGAATATTTCCGAACGCCAAATACACATGAAATGTTTGTCTACTTTTAAAGGGCCACGAACATATACTAGGTCTAGGAGATAAAATAGCAAAATTTGAGGCTCGAGCGTTGGCCACGTAGAGTTTATAGCTCAATATGTTTGCATCAGACATATGCAATCGACATAGTTATTCGCGATGTTCATGATAGGGACTATTACACTTCCAAAGCTGATAAACCTATATCCTATAAGCCTATAACTTAGGGCATTTTATCATCAAACAATACATTTATAGACTTATTAGACTATACGAAACGAAAACATTTATACTTGTTATACTATAGATAACAGCAAGATAAGAAATTGTTTTATTACTGAAGATTTGTTGCGTTAAATTTTCCTGTATTTATCTAGCGCATAAAATGAAAAAGTACGAAAAAAATATTAAAAATAAAAATATGAAAAAATGCGTTTTTAGCACATTTTATGACCCACGACTTTACCCACGACTTTACCCACGACACAAGACTTTTAACCCACGACACGCGACACACGACATATAGGGACACTCAACAAGTCGGAGGTCGAGTCCTGTGAAGGGGAGTTATCAGAGGCGGACTGTCGTGCTGCTCTTCACGGCATGTCCCGTGGCAAGACGCCAGGTTCTGATGGATTCCCGATAGAATTCTTCGTTTCTTTTTGGGACCTTCTCGGTCCAGACCTTGTTCGAATTGTCAACCTTGCATATTGAACTGGTCAACTTTCCACCTCACAACGTCGGGGCATCATCATTGTTTTGTATAAGAAGGATGATCGCCTCGAAACAAAAAATTACCGCCCTATCAGTCTCCTGAACGTGGATTATAAAATTGCAACTAGGGCTATTTCTGGCCGCCTTTTGGGCGTTATTGGCTCAATTGTCGGTTACGACCAAACGTGTGGTATCCCGGGTCGTACCATCTCCGAAAATCTGATGTTGATGCGTGACCTTATTGAGTATGCCGATTGGGCGGATATCTCCCTTGCTCTTCTCTCGTTGGATCAAGAGAAAGCTTTTGATCGGGTCGATTGGTCTTTTCTCCAACGCATCCTCCACACTTTTGGTTTTGGCAATTCATTTCGACAAATGGATCTCCCTTTTTTATTCCAATGTTGAGTCGGCCGTCGTTATTAACGGCTGGACTTCTTCTTTTTTTAAGCCTTCTCGTGGTGTTCGACAAGGCATCACCGCCTCGCCTGCCATCGAGGGTGTTCCTCTACCGGTTGCGGATCGGGTGTTTAAGTGCTCGGGTAGCCTGCGAGCAGGCTCTCTGGGGAAAGAGAGCCTGCAAGGATCCCTATGATGATTGCGTGCCGCCCTTCAATTATGATGTCACAGGTCAATTAATAACAACCAATCAGCGCAGACCGGAATACACTACGATATTGTAAACATAAACCGATTCGTTTCAAATTCGTTAATAGTTTCGTATACAGACCGCCACTGTGGCATACTAAAAAAGTTAAAACGGCTTAAGGTTTTACAGAGTAATATATCAAGTTGTACTTTTTATTACAATCTGCATGTGTTTCTCCTGTAGGCACAGTAAGTTTAAAGTTGTATATTACCCGCTAACTAATTCAGTTATTTGGAATTGCTTCGTGCTGCAATATATAATATACACTGTATACAGTCTATATATACAGGGTGTATCAAAAAAAGCGCAACCTCGGAATTTCCCAAGAAATCGACATTGTTTTAAAGACAAAAGATTTTAGGGGCTTGGGAATTTAAAATAGCATAACTGTCAAAACTACTGCACACGCGAGTGCATAAAGCAAAATTTATGCATTTATTTAATGCACAACAACAGTAATAAGATCTATTAGCAATTCGATTTCAATTCCCAGGGGCCTAAAATCTTTTATGCTTAAGAATTGTAAAGTGATTTCTTAGGAAATTCCGAGGTTGCGTTTTTTTTTATACACCCTGTATAGTAATAATATAACTTACTGAAATTTATGGCTTTGGTGAGACATAGACATATATGATATACCATGGACATTGGACATAATTTAATAATATGTTCATAGTTCAAATTTTGCAACAAAAAGTGGAATTGCAGTAAACATGCATGTGATAATTATTGTAAACAAAGTGACGAGTAAATTACTGTACATTTTAACGCCGCATACTTATAAATATTAAATAGTCAGTATAACATTGTAAAACAAGCTTAATACACACAATATGCACTGAATATTATCAGAATTCTCAATATTGTTTCATAAAAGAGAAGCGATATAATGCCTTGTCGCTAGGTTTCGGTTTGCGAATTTGTGCAGTCTTTCTCAAGAATTATTCTTAGCTTAGGAGTCAGATAAGCCAAGGACACAATAAAGCATGCAAGCTTTTAGTATTCGTCTTTATATGAATACTATATTAATTTACAGTAAAAAGTCAACCAGGATCAAAATACATGACACTTTTATCTCTACATTGCCGCAATTCCGAAGCTTTGCATTGCTCGGTTTTACAAACGGGAAATGCAAGTTTATGGAAGCTTGTCAATCACTTCATATGAATCAGTTATCAACCAATCAGAGCACTGCGTCCAAATATTGGACGCATGCACCGAATCATCATAGGGATCCTTGCAGGCTCTCTTTCCCCAGAGAGCCTGCTCGCAGGCTAGTGCTTGGGGTATGCCGACGACACATCTATTGCGGCTACCACTGACACTTCGATGCAGGCCACCTTCGACATATACGCCCAATACGAACGGGCGTCTGGGGCTAAGTTGAACCGTGGCAAGTCCAAGGGCTTGTGGTTAGGTGCCTGGAAAGATCGTCAGGACACCCCGCACGGTATCAAATGGGTGAAGGAGTTGTCGCTGCTGGGTGCTACCATCAGTGCTGGCGATTACTCCACAGCTACTTGGGAGGCTCCAGTCGCTAAGGTCGAGAAGAGCTTGTCGTCCTGGAAGGGGCATCAACTTACCTACAGGGTAAGGCGATAGTGATCAAAACCTTGGCCCTCTCCCAGATCTGGCACTTGTGCCATGTGTTTACCATCCCGGAGTGGGCCAAGAAGCGCATTGTTAAAGCCACCTGGGGTTTTTTTCTGTTCGGGTCGCCGCGAGTTGGTTGCCCGTCGTACAGTTTGTTTGCTCAAAAGTCAAGGGGGCTTTGGGGTCATTGACTTTGATTTGAAGGCGAAGGCTTTTGTCATTCAGTGGGTAAAACGTTACTTTGCTCCTACCCCTGCTAAATGGAAAGCCTTTTTTAGTTTCTTTTGTATGTCGTGTCTGTCCGTCACACCTGTGGAAGTGTTTTCTACTTCCACCTTTCCGCGCAATTTGATTGCCCTTCTTCCTCCTTTTTACCAGCACATCGTCCGGGCCTGGTCCCAATTTGATGGTGGTGCTGTTTCTGGCATTCTCTTGTTGGATGTCTCTTCCGACACGCCTCGACCTCTTGCGGAACTCAACTCGCACTCGACGTACGTGATCGGCCGTCGTCGCATCACTCCCCAGCCCCATTGTTTCGGCAAGTTTCTGCCTCGGTACGGCCCGCTGCACTGGTCCGAAACTTGGGACCAGATCCATCTTCAGTCCTTGGATCGTGCAGTCGTCGACGTGAACTGGAAGATCGCCCACGGTGTCATCTACACCGCCTCCCGCCTTGTCACCGGCTTTGGGATGGCGAACAGCGATCTCCAGTGTCACTGTCGTGCCGATGCAGAAACCCTTGAATATCTCTTCTTTGAGTGTCGATACGCCCGTATTTTGGTCGGCTGGGTATATTTCAACTTGATGCAGTACGATGGTTCGGCAACACCCTTCACGGTCGAAGAGTTGTTGTTTGGTGTTTCTCGTGCGAGGCGTAAGCGCATTCCCCACGTCATCATCTGGATGCTTCAGCTGGTGAAGCACTACCTGTGGGTTGCGCGGAACGAGTTCCGCTTCCGGGATAAACGTCGCACCGAAGCGGATTGTCTGAAGGCAATCATTGCGCGATTGAAATTTTTGCTCAAAGTGTCGCCGGCCGCTGTCGTTCTCCTTCTCAAATTCGGTCGTTTGAGAAGCAGTGGTTGGCCAATAAGACTCTCGGGCAAATTGAGGGCGAGATGCTGGTCTTCTCATTTTAACTTCTTTTTCCTAGGTTAGCTAGCCTCGTCCTCGTTCTGTGAACGGGGTTCGCCTTCGTTGGTTGTACTGCCGGACTCGGTTCGTCGTCTTCTTGTGCTAGCTGGCTTAGTCTTCTTCTTCGCCGTTCTGTGAACGGGGGTCGCCTTCATTGGTTGTACTGCCTGGATCGGTTCGGTGTTCTTATGGCTTCTTTTTAGCTTTTTTAAAGCTTTTTTATCCTAGCTTAGCGGTAGCTTAGCTTTTTACATTCGGAAGCGTAACCAGATTAGATTTATCATCTAGGTCTAAATATACCATCGTGCCGCATCAGAATAATAAAAAATGGCCGGTATATATAGAACGGAGGTGATGATGATGATGATGATGATGATGATGATGATGATGATGATGATGATGATGATGATGATGATGATGATGATGATGATGATGATGATGATAATGATGATGATGATGATGATGATGATGATGATGATGATGATGACGATAACAAATTCTTAAAAAGGGCCTGTCCTTTAAACTTGATTTTTATTTAAAATGAACGTACTTCGTTTTACACAAAGAGAAGGGAAAACCCCACTCGAATAACATAACAAGTTATTCGTGCAACCCATAGATTCTTGTGCAACAATATTCGAGCTCCTGGTTGATGAATTTACAAAAATATACACTCGAAATATCCATCTACAAAACATTTCAACTATTAGTTCCAGGGCCGCCCAGAGGTTGGCGGGGGCCCGGGGCAAATTTTTCTTTAGGGGCCCCTATCTTTTCGGTCAGTGTACATTTTAGGGGTAAAAAAATTTTTCCGGAGTACAAAATTTTGCCGCACAAGTACGTTGCAAATGCTTTCGAGGGACTTTATCTAATTTTTTATGCCAAAATTCGTTAATTAGTCGAAGAAAACCGATATCTTGTCCTTTGCGCGGAAATATTTAACACACAAAATAGGCTGGGGCCCTACAAAAAATTTTCAGGGCCCCCCAGCAACTCGGGGCCCGGGGCAATTTGCCCCCTTTCCCCCCCCCCCCCCTGGGCGGCCCTGATTAGTTCTATCGAGTGAGATGCCACAAATCCTGATATTTACCAAAACGAGGTAACTTCAAACATGTAAAAAATATATGATTAAAATGCAGAAGGAAGATCATCACCTGAATTTTTAATTATGCTCCCAAAACCTATAAGATGAGAGAATGCAGGTATAGACTACGAAGTGGACAAAGTAATACTGTTTTATTTGAAAACACAATCAAATGCAGAACTTTAACATCAAAACAGTTATAGTTTTAGCATTGTAGGTTTACAGGTAGTTTTAACAGTTATTTGTACTCATTCATTTTGTAAAAATAGTCTGAGTAATACTTTAGACTTGTTAATTCAGTGTAAATACTGCAAGAGAGTTTCAATAAACATCAATCAATTATTATTATTATTATTCAAGTTCTCTAAGTTCAGATTTCAGACGCTAAATTAAATTAAATACGAGTGTTTATGCGATCGTTTGAACAATGTGTAAATCTTGTACCAGAGTTTGACGCAGGCTCCGCTTCCCCCATTCTCTTGATCTTCAAGATATGCGCGAACGCATTCCTGAATCTTCGCGACCTCAGTGCGTAGCAGAAGAAATTCACACTGCTATTCATAATGACAAACAGAAACTGAAGATCTCTCAACCAATGCAGGGCAGTGCAACTACAACTTTCACAAAAGCTCATAGCATAGATAAACACCGTCGAGGGACCATAGCAACAGAGAAGAGCAAGTAACACCACCAAGAACATTTTGGTCACCTTTCGTTCCCATTTAGCGGCGGTTTTACTTTGTGCGTTACGTCCTACAGCGTGTGTTGTCGACTCTTCCTGTTCCACATTATGATTCGCGGGTGTGATCGGCGAATCACACCTTGCACGTTGTTGAAATGCACGTATCGTTAACCCAAACGTGAAACACGTTATAGCGATCGCGAGCACGATTGCAGTATTGGCAAATATAAAGGCGTATGTGATGGCGCCGAGTTTGAAGTAAATGAAAGGGATGGTGAATGAGATGAGCCAAATACATCCAGCTGTCGCGAATACACGCTTAGTCGTGAACCTAAAACAGAAAACAGTTTTACCAACCGTCGCATTTACCATTTGGAAAGTTCGTATGTATTAATTAATTAAAAACCCAATTTAATTATCCTAAACCTGACCATGTATTACACATTTCTATTCTAAACACAAACTCGTTTTCAAAGTTGACTCGTCCTTCCTTTCTACCGACTCAATTTAGTTGTTTTCAGTTGAGAAACTCACTCGTGTTCTTTCGGAAATGCACTCGAACCCAAACTCAAACTCGCTTAACTCGAACTTCTCGCTAACTCGAAAAAATGTCCATTGGTCAAATTTACCCCGTTAACTCGAACTGTAATTGTTATGACGTGGATCGGCAAACATCAAAATGTCACAACATAGCACATTGACAGGTCGGAAGCTTGGATTTCATTCAGAGAACCATAATTTAAGCAGTATATAATATATAGAGACTTAATACAAGTCGATAAAGTGATGAAAGGTTGAACAAGCTTGTTCGATCATTACTGATCTATATTTAGATCATAGGTACTGCTGGTACTGTACTATTAAACACTGTGTTAGGGGATTTTTTAATATTGGTAACAGTCAACCTCGTTCCCAGGTCTTTCGTATGAGCACGAGGGGAGAGACGAGAAAGTCCTAGTCTGGGCCGGTCACGTACGTGACTACCCAAAAATGGCAGTGTTTGACAGCTACTCGTCAAGGAGTGGCAAGATATTCTTTAATGAAATATACAAGTCGCAATTTTCAAGTATTCGGGGTATTCTGAAACTGTAAAACTCGGTGGCGTGACGAATCTTGTAGAGACTACATCGGCCTAGGCGTAGAGCTATTAAGTAAACAGGGCCTAAATTAATTTAGTAGCTTCATTTAATTGTTTGTCTTGCTTTTATTTGTCAGTATAGATATTGTAAATTAAAATATTACTACAATGCAATACGCATAGCATGCATAGTATTTCATCAGACATCTGCACTACATTATAAATACTGTACAAGGAAAACTACAGCTTAAATAATAGTAGACGTTTCTTGTTTTGTAAGGAAACATCACAGCTCACGTCGACACGGCTTTCGAGTTTTGTAACCGGCAGAGGCGAAAGTAAATCATGCCGTCGGGAAAACGTCTTACTTTGAAAGATTATTTTGTAAAACACACTCGTACACACAAGAATCATAAAAATACAAATGTTGAATTGTTATTGTCAACTGTCAAGTTCAGTTATTTTTAGACAATATGGTGTTAGCCAATCAGAATGCAAAATTGACCAGCCCAGACCAGGGCTTTCTCGTCTCTCCCCATTCTCGTACCCAGAGCCCTACTTACGCGCGGTGCGACGAGGGTAAGAAGGACTCTGAGTACGAGAATGGTCTCTCCCCTCGTCCTCATACGAAAGCCCTGGGAACGAGGTTGGATAACAATTGCACAAATTTTCCACGTTCATCATAGAGTGCACCGTATATAATAGCTCACAATCGTGACGAACAATAAAAAAACGACCATATCTTTTTAATTATTAACATCATCAACGAAATCTAACACTGATCCCATTAACTCGAGCCCCGGTCGCTTTCTCAAACAATTTTTCGCTTCCCTTCAATCCTTTGGGACGTTCGAGTTAGCGGATTACTTACACTAATATTATCATTAGGCCTACCTGTTCCTATAGGTGTGTGGATTTCTGATAGCCAAGTATCTCTCCACGGCCAAAGTCGCCAAGCTGAGAACTGAAGCTGTACAGGATATGAAGTAAGACATATGGAGGATCTGATACTCACTTTTTAACAGCTTAGCATTGATGCCTTCTTTCCAATGGATGTATATGGACATAGGATCAGTCACTGTCCCCACGATCAAATCCGCAAGTGCAAGATTTGCCATCAGGTAGTTAAAAGGGGTACGTAGTTTCTTGTAGGGATCTTTAGCTACAGCTAGGATCACTAAGACGTTACCAGGGACATTTAGGATCATGAAAAGGAGAGAGAAGGTTGTGGTAAAGAACGAAAGCTGAGTGGGAGCGCCTACCGTTTGGCAGTGTTTTTCAAATAATCCTTGAAAGTAAGTCATGGTGGATCGTTTGTTTTCTTTATAAAATAAACATTGAGAAAATATTAAGGTTTTTGGCCATCTGCAATCGATAACTACATGTAATTTGTAGAAGGGTTTTGTAGATGGAAATTGCGAGTGTGAATTTTATACATTTACTAAACCTAACCTGCAGTAGAGATGAAGCTACTAGGCAAACTAACCTTATCAGTTCTAAAATGTTCTGTCTAGAATCGCTGTAAGGGCCTCCCATTATTGACACTGGAATGAAACCGTGAGAAAATGAAGTGAAAATTATGCCAAGAAAATTCGATTTTGCTGTTTGCCGTTTACTTGAACTACCGACCTGGGGCGCTTTCCATTTGGACAAAGAAAAAGTTTGCGTTTCCGGAATGTCCAGTGGCAAAATGGAACGCTACAGCGTGATTTGTAAATAACGCGAGGCTTGTTGGAAGCTTTCCATTTGACGGAAATTACGTAAATCTTGATTGAAAATAAAATGGAACACGTTATTTCCTGGAATGCTGTTTCTTTAATTTTGAAGAATTTGACACTGCCGCTCAGATCTCTTCTTTCAGCATTCAGTGAAATAAATCCAGACTCGAGGCACTGAAACGAGAACCCGCCATTTTGGTTTTGGTGCCAATTTTTGCTTGTAGAAGACTGGCATGGAAAGCAGCAACGTGGTTGGGAAATGCAAAGCACTCCTGATATCAGGGAACGCGCAAGCTGGGGGAGGGGAGCTTGGGAGACTGCAGTCATAATTTTATGATGCTGAACGCATATGCCCTTTCGTTCCTGTTTTGGGATATTGGTGTAGTACTACTACATGTTCAGCTGGCTATGCCATCATTGCATGTATGGTTGAAATATATTTTTCCATTTGACATGACGCTGAAATTTTAACCAAATTTATTAGTTTTAAAGGTGAAAAGCACATCAGTTTTGACAGTATTTGGGCTTCTACAGTGGCGCAGTATTAAGCTTGCCATTGTGATTTTCAAAGCATAGTAACAGTCGTCTTGACCGTTGCATATTTGTGCAATTGTTCTCTTACAATACATTAGTCTTCGGCAAGAATCTTCACCAATGTTTCAGTTAGACCTGTATTTTTCCCTGAAATATTTCTGCCTACCATCAGGCATTATACACACGGTTACTTTAAACCAAATTATTTGGGAAATGGCTGGAAATGTACTGTCCGGGCTTAATTGCCCCCAGATCCCCTTAACATCCAAGGCTCTCAAGACATATTAGTCACCGACCATAAACTTGTCAAATTTTGCATAAATTTACGAATTGCTAAAAAGTTAAAGTGCACCTGACCTCAATTATTTTATCATCCCATTCTTAAGAACCTTTGAAATAATTTAATGACTTATTTTGAAGATTTTCGTTTGCTCACTTTGTCTCGGAGTTATTTCAGTTTTATTGATGTGTAAATGTCCGGAATTTACGTCACATATGAATAATGACTGATCAAAGAATGTAAGGTACAGTTAAATATGATGAAATAAAAAGGCTAAATGGTGTTCTGCATAAGTATATTTAATCCTTCCACAAGTCCAAACTTCATTTTAATAAATTAAACTCGATAGTAAATACGATATACAAGCTTTCACTTTAAATCATTATGCATTTTTATTGCATACCAAACAAACTGAAATATCTCCTATATGCCTTTTTAAAGTTGTGAACACGGCGTTCAGCCTTTAAAGTGCACCTGACCTCAGTTATTTTTATCATCTCATTCTTAAGAACCTTTGAAATAATATAATGACTTATTTTGAAGATTTTCGTTTGCTCACTTTGTTTCTGAGATATTTCAGTTTGTTTGGTATGCAAATATCCGGAATTTACGTCACAAATGCATAATGATTTAAAGTGAAAGCTTGTATATCGTATTTACTATCGAGTTTAATTCATTAAAATGAAGTTTGGACTTGTGGAAGGATTAAATATACTTATGCAGAACACCATTTAACCTTTTTATTTCATCATATTTAACTGTACCTTACATTCTTTGATCAGTCATTATTCATATGTGACGTAAATTTCGGACATTTACACATCAATAAAACTGAAATAACTCAGAGACAAAGTGAGCAAACGAAAATCTTCAAAATAAGTCATTATATTATTTCAAAGGTTCTTAAGAATGAGATGATAAAAAATAACTGAGGTCAGGTGCACTTTAAAGGCTGAACGCCGTGTTTACAACTTTAAAAAGGCATATTGGCAAGGTCTCAAACAAACTCTCGAAACTGTCCCCTGGGATCTATGCTTTGTCGACGATGACGTAAATGAATCTCTTTCTAATTGGACTGACATGTTTCTCTCAGGTGTGGATTTGCATATCCCTATTTGTAAAGCTAGAAATGTTAATAATCACCCTTGGCTTGATCACGAGTTGCCGAAACTACTTAAGCGTAAAAACATACACAGAACTATTGCATCTAACTCCGGCAGTCTTGAAGATTTTATCAGATTTTCGCAGACGTGTCGTGCCACTAAGACAATGATCAAACAGAAAAAGAAACTCTTGCTCTAAAACTTAAAGACTCAATACGCGAAAATCCCAAACGTTTCTGGTCATACGTTAAACTATTACCAATCAAAACCGATCTCCCTGTTTCTTAAGAGAAGGGCAACGCTTTGTTTCTGCGCCTAAAGACATGGCTGATTTGTTCAATTGTTACTTCAAAATCTGTATTTAATATGCCCGATGATAATGCAAACCCCTCGGTTTCGCCTACATGCATAAACACAGAAAACTTGTTATCAAACATACATCTTACTGCATCGGAAGTAGAAAACGCACTAAATACCAATGACCCAAGCAAAGCCTCAGGCCCAGACAAGATCCCGGGCAGACTTTTCAAGGAAATTGTTCCACAATTTAATCGCTTGCTCTTTTTGCCGCCTATTCAACCTATCTCTATTATTAGGTATGTTCCCAGATCGATGGGAGTTAGCAGACGTGACCCCAGTTTTAAAAAATGATGATCCATCACTAGTTAACAATTACAGACCTATTTCTCTATTAAGTCTCCTCTCAAAAACTTTGGAAAGGTGTGTTCACAATCACTGTCTTGCCCACATATCTCCTCAATTGTATCGTATGCAACATGGCTTCTTGAAAGGAAGATCTACCGTTACTCAACTTCTTGCGGTTTATCAAGATACCATTGAAAGCCTGGCTGAAGGTTAAAAACGGACATAATCTATTTGGACTTTAGCAAAGCTTTTGATAAAGTGCCGCACTCTTCTCTTATCAGAAAATTACCTCTCTTCGGCATAACAGGCGACTTATTACTTTGGTTTAAAAGTTGCCTCTCAGGAAGACACCAACGAGTTACCCTGCAAGGACTATATTCCGAAAGTCTTCAAGTTTATTCCGGTGTCCCACAAGGTTCTATTCTAGGGCCAGTCTTGTTCCTGGTTTATATACAACCTCGTTCCCAGGCTTGGTTTATATAGATGACCTGCCAGAGTACATTAAGAATACGTTCAAGTGATTGCCCTATTTGCTGACGACTCCAAACTGTACAAGATCATCTCAAAATTATCGGATTCTGAAGCTCTTCAAGAAGACCTTTCCTGTCTTTCTGACTGGTGTAAAGATTGGAATATGGACTTCAATACATCCAAATGTAAGGCTCTAAACATCTCCAAAAAGAAATCCCCTACTGTGTGGAATTACCAGCTTAATAACGAATCACTGGTCACTGTTGAAGAGATCACTGACTTGGAAATTTCCATCAATGACAAGCTGCTCTGGTCCTCGCATATCGCTCAGATATCCAAACGAGCCAATTGCAGGGATTTTCTGGATTCTGAAACCCGCAAACTCCTATATTGCCAAATTGTACGCCCCATAATGGAATATGCAAGTGAACTCTGGTCACCATACACCATCAAACACCAGATGATATTGGAAAACGTGCAACGCAGGGCTACAAAATTTATATTAAATTATCCTGACGATCTCAATTACAAACACCGCCTCCTTAAGTTATCCTTGTTACCTTTGGAGTATAGAAGAGATTCGAAAGACACGACTCTTTTATTCAAACACAGACTAGGCTTAATAGTTCAAGATCATCCCTCCCTACAACAGTGCTCTGCCCAATATCGTGTAATTACCCGTAACTTTTCCTCCCTGAATTACAAGACGCAGCGAGCAACTTAAAATTACCAAAAATACTCCTATTTCCACCGTGTCGTTTCCACATGGAACTCACGACCACTAGATATCAAAAGTTCAACAAACTTGGTAACTTTTAAAAAAGCTATCTCAGACTATTATACGATGAAACTTGATTCTTATATTCTTCTAGACGAAAGACGCACTTAACTAATTTTAAACTAATTACTGTAATATATTCCACTAATTTAATATTCTATCATGTTTTTTAGCCATCAGGGGTTTAATGTCAATTGGGGCTTTGCCCTGTTTCTTTCTCCTGTTGTCACTGTAAAGCTGATAACTAATTCAATAAATTCAAATTCAAATCAAGGTTAGGGTCAGGGTAATCTGAAGGCTCATGGATATTACTGCGCGGTTTAAAATTTCGGTATCTATTATAAAGTGGTCCAATACGGTGATTAGTTATACGTATAGATAGATTTCTAATAGATTTCTCCTCAAAGGGTTTTTCAGAACCTTTTTCAATGTTATATCTTACTAGGAATTTACAATAAAAATAAACACTACAATATTTATAATTTTCAAAATAAGAAGAGAAAATAAGTTTCAATTTTCTTAATACACTGAAATTCTGATAAAATGTTATCTCATTAGAGAGCATATGTTCTTTAAGTTGTCTTTTAAACCTAGGAATCTTGCACAAAATCCAAAAAGAATATATAGCTGTAAACACAACATAAAACAATAACAAATACAAAAGTATGTATAGCAGTCTGGATGGTTGATATGATTCGTATATCATAACTGAACCTATTTATAAAGTTTATTTTCAAATTCACAGGTCTGACTTTGAATAAAAGACATTTTTGGTCAACAATTGGTGTCACTGCCCTTTAAATGAGATACATTCTTTCAAATTTCTACGTTGTTCCAAATGTTAGCTGCTCAAAAAGCAAAAGATCGTTGGCCGCATGCTCTCTTAAACCGTGGTATCTATATTAAAACGCAGTTCCGTATTCGTGGAACTTTTCACACGATGGAGGATGAGCAAAAATTTCAAAACAGGAACTTAATTACGAAAATAATTCGGACATACAACCGCATGCTGATACAAAACAATAATCGTTTCTCTTTACAAAATATCATCTGGGATCAAGCGAATGAAGCCATATAAGTGAATAAACTCTTAAGTAACGGAACTGTGGTTTTTAAAACTTTGTCAAATTTAGATGTAAACACTAATTTAATTAAATCTCTACATTTGAAAAATCAGAATTCAATTAAATTGAAAGAAAATTCTAAGCAAAAAAGCATTCTCCTGTCTTTTCATTAGTGTGAATTTAAGTCATTTCAAATAATGAGCCGCTTCAAGTAAAGGTCCAATATTGCATCTTTGATTAAAACCCTAGCATAATATTTTTTAATTAACTCATGGTATCAATCATTATATCATACATGTTACTGTGGTATATAACGTATGTTCAATAATGTTAACCCGATTCAATCAATATCATTCATTAAAAAATATAAAAACATCTGCGTTGAAATGATGATCATGATGCAGGAATATTGTCTTCATTAAACAAGTTCCTTGCGCTACTTCCTGGTTAGAACTGGTCGCATCCCTTCGATAAAAAAAACTGCACAAAAACAAATTGCCGAGCTGGCGGCTATTATGCAGTCCAAGAAAGATGGGGAACGTACCGTAGTTTCTGTGTGAACTACACCAGAGAGATTAATTAAAAGCATTTTGACGGTTTGAAGGAAAGCCCCTAGCTAAGAAGTTAGTTTGGCTGCTAAACCTCTGATGAGGGCTTTCACAATCCAAGTGATTTTAATATTTTGTAGATAGCTTAGCCACAAAACCATGATAAAGTAGTCAAATATCAAGGGTGTTCCAGCTAAACGTCCTTTGTAAGCTCAGTTTTTACAACAACACGCAAAGCAATCTATGGTGCGGATGTCACTCCTCGAAATCTTCACTTACCGACGATTTCATCCGGTGCCCTCAATTGGGGCGAAACCAACGAAGGTGGCAATTAAGACAGTACACTGAATTTCCTCTATGCTTTCATAATGTTGAGCATTATATGAAATTTCGTGAACCGTTACAAACTGAGACTAAAGAAACGTTAGATTGACAGGGATGCAACTACATGAAAAGTACAAGGAGAATTTCAACGTTTCGAGCGAAGGCTCCTCGACTAACTTCCCGGCACATCACCTTCACTCGAAACATCGAAGTTCTTCTTGTATTTTTTATGTAGTTCCATCCCTCCTAATCCGACATTTCCTTATAATCGGCACTTTCTACACTGGCGCAGACCGTACAAAGTGAGCCTGCCGCAGTATTAAGAAAGTGCATAGGAGTACGGGACTGATGTTGTCCGGGGGGAGTTGAAAGTTTGTCGGCGAATTTTTATGGAGAATTGTAATGAAATAACCTGATTTTAACATATTTTCTGATAAATCTGCCCGAATTTTCTTGATTTTTCCTAGCATTTGCCCAAATTTCCATGGTTTTTGAAAAAGTTTGGGGGGGCGGGGGGTAGTTTCCCCTCTGTCTCGTACGCCTATGAGAAGTTGGTACTCTAAATCATCTTTCAGATTAACAAAGTCTTCAAACCTAATTTCCTAAAAGAATCTGTGTTGCTAGAGAAGGTTTTTAGCTTTAAAAATACAAATTTGTTCCTATGAAATATGAATCAAGGAGTTAGTTTGAGCTGTCGCATGCATTTCCTGTACGCTCGCAAATATTGCCCATATAGAATATTATATTATACCAATATTATGCAAAAATATAAACAGGTTACTTATACAACTTCTCCTTCCTTCTTGACATACCTTCTTTTAAAATTCTCGTTTTCTAAACTTTGTTAATGTAAATTTACGCGTATCCAGTGCTGCCGTAGAAAGCGAGCGCCAAATGACAAAGCCCTCTTCGTGTCGGTTATTTAAAGAGGCGGTCAAGTACTCAAGTTCGTTCAGCGGATGTGCAGTTTGTTTACATTTTAAACACACTATATTCATAAAATATCATGTGCTTGGTTAATTAATATCCAACATGGATCTGGTTTGCTATGCTTTTAAATTAATATAGCTTGGAGTTTCAATTGAAAAGGTGTCGAAACAACGCAAAATTTCATGGGTATTGTTTAGGGAAGCCTCGCATATCGATTTTGTCCATGAGAAACGTCATATGTTCGTTTCTCTGGAGACCCCCACACCCTCCTTAGAAACGTCACACGTAGTTATCGATATTTTGTTCGATACTGTATAGTACACATAAGGTAATTTTCTACTATTTTCTACGGTCGGCTATTGGCGATGCTTCCGCGAGGAATATGTCATCTTCTGCTGACATATCCTTTTTTGTTAATATATATGAACTTCAAAATTTCCAACGTTTCTCAAAACAACTTTTTTTGCATGAAATATTGATAAGGCGTATATATAATCAATAAATGTATACGTGTAGAACAGGTATGGTATTACGAATGTAGGCCTATAGACTGGTGTTTGTATCAAGTTGTTTTCTTCTCTATACTCTGCAAAGATGATTTCGAAATGTTAAGGTTTTCGAAAAAACTATCGAAGTTTTCTATGATATTTACAGAGAAACGTCACAGCTGCAAACCCACCCCCAAACGAACATATGACGTTTCTCGTGGAAGAAATCGATATGTGAGGTTTCTTCCCTTACACCAGAGGGTCTTCACATAGCATATGCGCTGAACAGAGATGACCTCATCTTTATTAAAGTTAAAAGAACGTGTAATTTATGCATGCAGGGTACGGTAGCAGTAAACGCCCAGAAACTAATTGTCACATGGTATGGACAGAGTCAAGTGGTTTCCGACAATATTCTAGTAATCTTTTATTGTGTCGGAAATATTAATTTATGTATTGTAGTATCTTCTAAACAACAAGTCCTGAAAAATACTACAGTTTAGGGTTTTGGTCGTGTGCCGTGTGTAAAATGTCGTAAAGTATTAAGTGTATTAACACTTTTAGTCTATGTTTTGTTCTTTATTTTAAAATATAGTACTTTATACAATATAATATATTATATACAATATACGAATACAGTATATTAATATAAGTTCCGGTAGTTTTTCTCGTTTCGGCTGTTCCGTTGGTTTCCTTCGTTTCGTTCCGTTATTTTTCGTTCCTGGTTCTAGCATAGAGATTATAAAAGAATAGAGTGGGAATTGCACGAAAAGTCGAGGATTCTGGGAATCAGGGGAACTTTTTTTCATATAAAGAAATTAACTGTGATTCAAGTGTTTACATAGAATAGCATACAAGTAATTTTCCCCTGCAGCTACCCAGGCTAGTGCCGCACAATGTTGCAAATAATCGAAGCAGAGCATCAACAATTTACATTAATTATTACAACCTACAAGTCACTAAAAATCCACAGAAATTATAATGGACGTTAATCTGTGACATGCAGATCATGCGTATTAGGTTGAATGGTGTTCTTGTCGCATATAAATCACGCGCAGTCCAAATCAGATGATTTTGCATCCGAAGCAGTGGAAAGTGCTTGCGATGCCAACATGCTTCGTCTTGACAAATGCCAAATTTTCTGCACTTCAATCAACATATCAAACATATGTGCAAAGCTATACTTCGAGCCCGGTTGCAGTACAAATATTTGATTCATAACAAACATCCCCTATCCAGGCCTTTCAACAATATAACTGGGATTGCCACCCCTCAGTCTTCAGCCCCCATGGTGTTCCGCCACTCAACCAACCCCCCCCCCCGGCTCCATGTGAAAGTCCTTTAGTCACTAAAATACAAGCGAAAATTGGAAGGACAATGGAATTTACAAGGGCGGCTTGACATTTTAGTGTCTGAACCATGCTTTGTGCATAATCCTATGCCTTGTTTTTTAATCATCAAATGCGTCAATATCTTTTTAAATATGCTAAACCTTGTGTTGTAAATACCTTAGATTTTAAAAATTCCCCAGTGGAAAACATACCCCAGATCGTATAGATTTGATTTGTTCGAATACTAGAAACAGGTTAGTGACCGAGTTATGGTATTTACATAAAACATTCCATGCAAGTACTTAACTGAAGATTCAGTCTATCTATACAGTATAATGTAACGCAAAATCTGTTTCATAAAACGTGTAAAATGCAGTCCTAGGGGTGGAGAAATACAACCCCCCTAATATTCCAAACACCACCACACTAAATATTTCGAGCTTTTGGTTATGTCTAATAAATGTATAAAATTTACATTCGAAATTTCCATCTACAAAACATTTCAACTATTAGTTCTATTGGGTGAGACGCCTCAAATTCTGATATTTACTAATAAGAGGCTAAATACGAGTGTCATACGCTAAATACGAGTGTCTATGCGATCGGTTGAACAATGTGTAAATCTTGTACCAGAGTTCGACACAGGCTCCGCTTCCCCCATTCTCTTGATCTTCAAGATATGCGCGAACGCATTCTTGAATCTTCGCGACCTCAGCGCGTAGCAGAAGAAATTCACACTGCTATTCATAATGACAAACAGAAACTGAAGATCTCTAAACCAATGCAGGGCAGTGCAACTACAGCTTTCACAAAAGCTCATAGCATAGATAAACACCGTCGAGGGACCATAGCAACAGAGAAGAGCAAGTAACACCACCAAGAACATTTTGGTTACCTTTCGTTCCCATTTAGCGGCGGTTTGACTTTGGGCGTTACGTCCTACAGCGTGCGTTGTCGAGTTTTCGTGTTCCACATTATGATTCGTGATTGCGATTGGGGCATCACTCCGTGCGCGGTGTTGAAATGCACGTATCATTAACCCAAACGTGAAACACGTTATAGCGATCGCGAGCACGATTGCAGTATTGGCAAATATGAAGGCGTATGTGACGGTGCCTACTTCGAAGTAAATGAAAGGGATGGTGAATGAGACGAGCCAAATACATCCAGCTGTCGCGAATACACGCTTAGTCGTGAACCTAAAACAGAAAACATTTACCAGCCTTCTCATTTATCAACCTAATTTATCAGTTGGAATATTTTTGCATTGAAAACCCAATTTCAACACAATCTTAATCGTAACATTAATACTAAACCTGACAATTACTCTATTCGAAACACACACTCGTTTTCAAAGTGCATTCGTCCTTACTTTCTTCCGACTCAATTTAATTGTTTTCGGTTGAAAAACTCACTCGTGTATGTTCTTTCCGAATTGCACTGGGCATCATACTACAATAGAAACCTAACTCGAACTCGCTTAACTCAAACTCCTCGCTATGACGTCGAACAAAATTTCATTTTCCATTGGTCAAATATAGCGGGTTCACATTTTATAGAGTGCACCGTAATAGCTCACAATTGTGATGAATAATAAAACGACTATATCTTACTAATTATTAATATCATAAACAAAATCCAACACCGACCCCAGTCACTTTCTCGAATACTTTTTCGCTTCCCTTGGGAGTTGGAGTTAGCGGAGTTCTACTGTACTATACTTATACTAATATCACCATTACCTGTTCCTATAGGTGTGTGGATTGCTGATAGCCAAATATCTCTCCACGGCTAATGTCGCCAAGCTGAGAACTGAAGCTGTACAGGATATGAAGTAAGACATATGGAAGATCTGGACCTCGCGTTTTAACAGCTTAGCATTGATGCCTTCTTTCCAATGGTTGTATATGGACATAGGATCGGTCACTGTCCCCACAATTAAATCTGCGAGTGCGAGATTTGCCATCAGGTAGTTGAAAGGGGTACGTAAGTTCTTATAGGGATCTTTAGCTACAGCTAGGATCACTAAGAAGTTACCAGGGACATTCAGGATCGTGAAGAGAATTGAGAAGGCCGTGGTAAAGAATGAAAGCTGAGTTGGGGCGCCTATGGTTAAGCAGCGTTTTTCAAATAAGCCTTGAAAGTAAGGCATGGTTGATCGTCCGTTTCCTTTATAAAATAAAGATTGAGAAAATATTAAGATTTTTTGGCATCTATACTCGATAACTTTATAACTAATTTGTAGAAGGGGTTTGTTTGTCCAATATGGAGACTAGTCCCCGAGCCGGCGGCGCGAAGCGCCGTGCGAGGGTACTAATTCCCCCCGGCTATTTACACCCGGGGAAACGAAAGCATTAGCGAAGTCTAAAGTTCATCAATGAGCGCGGGCGTCGGTCACCAACGATGGGTGGTCATCCTCACTGATCTCAAAAATATGGCGGACTGTCATGAACAACGGACACTGATTGGTTCAATTTAAAGTTTGCACTAGAAAATACATGCATGCAGAAACCCTCGCCTTGCTGACAAAACCATTGTATGTTCCGAACATGAAGTTCTAAAATAGTTGTCATGGTAATGTATCGATCAATTCGAAACTTCACCATCCCCCCCCCGGGCATACCCCGGGAATTTGACTTCAAGTCTTCTCCAGGGAGTAGGGAATTTGACGTTCTAAGTCTTCCATGTGGTGGGGCATTTGATAACGGGGTGGGGAATTTGAACCGGAAGTCTTAAAATGTTGCCCGTTTTCGCGTGCTTCCTGCATGCACAGAAAATACTTCGTATTGGCGGCAAATACAGTTTTCTCAGATTTCGAGGGAAACGGCCTCAATTTTGTGAAAAAACTGGCTCAAAGAAACGGGCATGGAAAATCTATGTGTTTCATTTGAAGGTATGTACTACATAACGTGTAAAACTGTTAAATTTCCACAAGGTATCCAAACTGTTTACGCGAATTTCGCTATCTTGTCGAAAACATTTCCGTATATTTTGTACTTTTTGTATTTACTGTTTCATAATTTTCATATGAAGGTGGGGCATTTGAACGCTTAATTTCTTGTCACAGTGGGGCATTTGAAGACATTTTTTGCACAGAGGGTGGAGAATTTGGTCAGTCAAATTTCAAAAAGTTCAAATTCCCGGGGTCAGCCTGGGGGGGGGGGGGGAGAAGTTTCGAATTGATCGATACATAACACGATATTTTTTTAAGAATATTCTTACAAATGAGAAATCGCCTAAAAATATCACTTTTAATTACAAAATCATTAATTTCCCAACATATATATCTTAGGTATGTTATTATACGTAATATAAGCCTCAATTTAAGGTAAAATTCAACAACAAACGCTTCGCAAAACGTTTTAAAGTGCTCTTTAACTTGACTACCTTTAATTATTAAAATGGTTTATCGATAAACTTTGAGTTTGCAATAAAATGATTTCAAATTCTCGCTTGCAAATAACTTTGCTTTCTTTTTCATTTAAAAAATTCAATATAATACAAAAGGGAATAAATATTAAATTATATTCTGTCTTGTTTAGTTGTTGCATATACGCAAAGGCCGTTGGGTTTTAAAGCCATTATAAAATCAATATTTAAAACAAACTTACCTTCGTTAACGTCGGCTCCCTTCTTTTAGCCGATTCTTTCGCAGTTTCTTTCTCCGAGAGCTTTTGAAATTTACAAAATATTGCAAAAATGCGAGTAAAAATGAAATATATTCGCAAGAAATTTATCAATCATGAATCATCAAATCAAGAAATATTTGCTATTTCGCTGACGTGATGCAGTCGTTTATGCAAACTTTAATTTGGACCAATCAGTGTCCGCTATTCATGACAGTCCGCCATATTTTTGAGGTCAGTGAGGATGACCACCCATCGTTGGTGGACCCACGCCCGCGATATTTGATGAACTTTAGACTCCGCTAATGCTTTCGTTTCCCCGGGTGTAAATAGCCGGGGGGAATTAGTACCCTCGCACGGCGCTTCGCGCCGCCGGCTCGGGGATTACATACCTAACACATATATCTTGGGAATTGATAATTTTGTAATTAAAAGTAATATTTATAGGCGATTTTCATTTGTAAGAATATTCTTAAAAAATTATCGTGTTACCATGACAACTACTTTAGATACTTCATGTTCGGAAAATACAACGGTTTTGTCAGCAAGGCGAGGGTTTCTGCCACTGAGCTGTATAATAACTGGAGGACCTGCTCCTGTACTTCGTTCAGTGATCAAAGTGAAGCCAAAAAAATGGCGGATTTTGACGTTTGCTGACGCCATTTCCATGACAACTGGTCCGTAATTCTCACAGAATTGCCACTGACCAACCGCGATCCTGAGCTTCAGACGACGTTTTCACCCCCCTGGCACAGAGGATATACTACACAGACGATCCGCTCTACAGTTTCAGATTCCAGTTTCAGATTCAAATTCAGATTCATATTCAGATTTGAATCTGAAACGGGGTCAATTGTCGCGTATAAAATGTGGAATTGCTCTGTCTCTTTTCACGGAATAAACGTAATTCGTCAAGGACATCCATCTTCAGACAATTGTGCATTTGACAAAACTATATTTTAGTTTTTAGCTCATAATGTGAAGCCAGGAAAAATCGCAGAAACTACACGACCAACGCGTGATTTCTTACTGCGCCATGTTTGTCTTAAGTTGTCGGCAAAATTATTTTTCGCTGTGTATCGCAAAATACGCGTGTATTTCCCTAATTTCTGAAAGACATTCATTAGTACACTATAGTAAATGGTATAAAGAAAACTAGGTCTTAAAAACGTTACTTGTTTTGTCAGGAAAAATCGAAAATCATAGATCATGAGATACGGCTTTTGTAACCTGAAGCGAACGTCAACAACTAACGCAGCTGAGCCGAATAAACACTTCTCACGCGTCACAGGCTCACTTTGGAATATTCGTCTGCGAAAGACATTCATCTACAACTATCACAAAATGATACAACGCAGTTGTTATTTTCAAACAGCTTGTTGTTTTGGCAGGAAAAATCGCAATACACAACCGCTGTTGGAATCGAAAATCCGGACGGGAATTAAAACTTTCATCACAGTTCATTTAGTCTCATATAAGCGAAGTTTCGTTTGCCTTCGCAGTGAATCTTCACCAGTTGACTGTAAATTATGGTCAAGTTTAAAATACTGTAAATTTGGCAAATATTTCTCGCGGAAAAAGGGCTTGGAATCGTTCTTTGGAAGAACGATAGGATATCAACCCCCCGGATTTTATTGTTTCAGATTCAAATTTCATAATAACAATCTCAGTGCGTATAATATAACAATCTTTTGCGATTTTTCCTGCGCATATGCGTTGCCGAATCGCAATAAGAACCAGACAGAATGAAGCGCACAATAATGTAGATGAATGTCCTTCTTTGCGGTATCTGCTGGTTTAATACAGTTGCTGTGGTTGAAGGATTTACGCAGACTAACGCTGTTTCAGCTCGAATCTGAAACTGAATCTGAATCTACATGAAATTTGAATCTTAAACATTAAAATCCGGGGGTGTTTGAATTCCCGTCGTCCTTCCCTAACACGATTCCAACCCCTTTTCTGCGAAAAGTACAGGGCCGTTTTTGAACATATCAATATTTAATCACAATTCCTAGTCAGCTAGTGAACATTTGTTGTGAAGACAAATTATACTTGGTCAGTATATCAGTCTAAACGAACTTTTGGGAAAGCATTAATGCCCGCCCGGATTTTTGAATTCAACACAGGTTGTGTTTTGCGAATTTTCCTGCCCAAACAACAAGTTGTTCGACGATAAAATATGCGTTATAAGATTCTATGATAGTCGCAGATGAATGTCTTTTGCAAAAGAATCTTGCAAATTTAAAACATGCCGCGTGAGAAACATTTCTTCGGTTCACTTTGCAGTTGACCTTTGCTTCAGGTTGTAAAATCTACAACTCGTCTGTTGTGTTTTGCGATTTTTCCTGAGCTACACAAAAGTGTTTCAAACTCTTACATTTCTTCATATCATCGGATTTAATGCATTAAAAGATGTCCTCCTTGAAAAGGTTTGATAACGCGCCATTATCTATTAAAAATGAGGACTAATACAACAACAACTGTTTGACAAGCCATGTCTGCATGTACAAGAGCAGTCTAAAATAACAATCTTTTGTGATTTTTCCTGCGGACATGGTTTGCTGAATCGCAATAAAAACCACACAGAATGAAGCGCACAGTAATGTAGATGAATGTCTTTCTTTGCACTATATCTGCCGTTTTATACAGTTGCTGTGGTTGAAGGATTTACGCAGACTAACGCTGTTTCAGCTCGAATCTGAAACTGAATCTGAAACTACATGAAATTTGAATCTTAAACAAAACTATCCGGGGGGGCTGACATCCTAACGTTTTTTCATAAAACGATTCCAAGACCTTTTTTGCAAAAGGTATTGGGCTGCTTTTGACATAATTCAAACTTCAGCATAATTTACAGTCAACTGGCTAAGATTCAGTGTGAAGACAAACAAAACATCGCTTATATCAGACTAAACGAACTGTGATGATAGTCTTAATGCCCACCCGGATTTTCTATTCCAACACTGGTTGTGCTTTGCGATTTTTCCTGCCGAAACAACAAGCTGTTTGAAAATAACAAGTGCGTTGTATCATTTTGTGATAGTTGTAGATGAATGTCTTTCGCAGACGAATATTCCAAACTAAGCGTGCGACGCGTGAGAAGTGTTTATTCTCTCAGCTGCGTTGTTGACGTTCGCTTCAGATTACAAAAGCCGTATCTCATGATCTATGATTTGCGATTTTTCCTGAGAAAACAACTAACGTTTTTAAGACCTAGTTTGCTTTATACGATTTACTACAGTGTACTAATGAATGTCTTTCAGAAATTAGGGAACTACACGCGTATTTTACGATACAAAGCGAAATAAAAGTTTGTCGACAGGTCAAGACAAACATGGCGCAGTAAGAATTCACGCGTTGGTCGTGTAGTTTCTGCGATTTTTCCTGGCTTCACGTTATGAGCTAAAAATTAAAGTATAGTTTTGTCAAATGCGCAATAGTCTGATAATGGATGTCCTTGATGAATTACGTTTATTCCGTGAAAAGAGACTGAGCAATTCCACATTTTGTACCCCCGTTTCATATTCAAATCTGAATATGAATATGAATCTGAAACTTGAATCTGAAACTGTAGAGCGGATCGTTACTACACAGAGGTGGAACTCAGCCAAAAAAGTGTAACCGGCCGCCAAAAGCTTAGCCAGTGCGCTAAAGAGAGGCATTCACCCCCCCGAACTCAAATTTCAAGATGGCGCCCGAGTGTTTCAGAAAATAATCGGCACGAGAAACGGATTTTACTACATCCCGGGCGTTCTTTGTCAGTGCCCGCGATCACAATTAGTATTATCAGCGGTATATGATGATAACATCGAGTGTTTCCTGAAATCACAATGTTTGAAAGAAAACATCTTAAAAGCCAAATATAAATTATATAATACTCGATGTGAATTTATAACTTGATTAAACTGTAACAGTTTGTCAGCATGTTAATCTATATTTCAAGATATCAGTTTGCTTCTAGTCAGTTTATTTGATCCAGACATATTGCCTTTTAATTTTTTGACAAACCTGTTTATGTTTTAGCACTAATTTCACATATCTTATATGAGCTAGTAACATTTATAGCAGCTCAAATAAAAAATAACCAAGTGACTGGACAGACGGGAGTTATTTCGTATTTTGTAGCAATATAAAAACTTTTGTTTGCGGTTATCTTTACCAAGTTTGTCGTTAGCTCAAGCGGTAAAGGCGCTGCGTACCGAAAGTGAAACGCAGTCGGGGTCGGGATCGATGCCGAACATTTATTATCTGATTTAGCTATTTTTCTCAATTTTTGGTAATTTTTTTCTTCCTTCCTTTTTGTTGCATGCCCATATATGGCATGCAACTATCATATAGCTTAAAATTTCGTGTCCGTTGGTGGTGAAACTTGCGGCAGATCACGTGGGACGAGCATAATAACAATAAGCATAATTATAAATTTTGAATCGTGTGCACGTTTTCTTCTATGGTTTTCGTCGAGCAAATGCAAAGATTCGCAGAAAATTTACATAATCGAGCGCCTTAGAAAAATACATCGAGGTAGGTAAAGCTTTGCTGTTTTATATTTACTTTATATTCTGTTATTTTGTTGTGATTTTGGAGCCGCTGTGCTCGCACTGATTATTTATCAGGCGTAATATAGCGTGATAATACTCAAACTGAAGTGGAGTTATTATTGTGCTCGCATTGATTATATTGTGTGCAAAACTTCAAAACTACTGTAAATTTTGTAAACAACATGAAATATATTAAAAATAACAAACAAAATTCTCATTAATACTATTGAAATTACAACGAAATAGCATTCTACGTCGATAATTTCAATCGTAGTCTAACAATTATTTTCAATCTGTAGTAATTCACCGTTTCCATGTTTTTTTTTTATACTTTCAATAAGGCTACAATAAAGCTAAATTTGTAGGAAATAACATTATTTAGTTATAAAATAGTAAAGGAAATCTAACAGTCAATAGCTTTCGATAAAACCTTGACCTTGTTTATATTACCGTCGCCTGCAACTAACGATGAACAGTTGCTCATAAAAACATTGCCTTTTCGCGTGATAATCTAAAGTTTTCTTATTTTGACATAATAGCCAATTTTCAATAAATATATTGATATTAAACTTATTGAATCAATATATTAAGTTTCAGGCCAGTTGTACCAAACGTTATAAGCGCTAGCGCATCATAACCAGGGGGGCGACCTCTTGGGGGGGGGGGACTGCTTCTGTTTACGGTACTTGCTGAGTGACGAATCATCAATCATGACGAATAGTGCTTACGCAAAAAGAACAATGGAAATCGACTTCTGTATAGTATTCTGTGTCATAACGTTTCATGGTTTTGATTAGCCTGAAAACAGACCTACGTTTCGCCCACCCTAAAATCTGCGGGTTGACGGATCCGTAGACTTGCTCCAAGTCTCTCTTTCATTGTCATATCGATCCACTATGGTGTGCATTACATGACGTAGCACTGAGAGGCGGAGCGAGAAAGAGAGACTTGTCAACTTCGGAAAATCTCGGTTCAAAACTTGCTTTAATTGTTTTCTGTCAGTGTTTATATGTATTGATCTAGCACAGTGTAAATAACATGAGTTCCATTATAGTAAATAATACAGAAAGAAATTGAAGGAAAACAATTAAAGCAAGTCTTGCATTTTCTGTTCAGTTTTCAACCGAGATTTTCGGAAGTTGACAAGTCTCTCCTTCTCGCTCCGCCCCTCCGTAGTACGTCATGTAATGTACACTATAGTGGATTGCTACTATATGACAATGAAAGAGAGACTTGGAGCAAGTCTAACAGCTCCGTCAACCTGCGAATTTTAGGGCGGGCGGAATGTAGGTCTGTTTTCACCATAGATATAGGAGATCTAGATTGCTAGTTAACGCATACCTAGCGCAGGCGGGGCCTACATGATAAATCCAAGATGGCGGTACAACAGGGCAAAAATACTATAGATTCTATTACGAAAATCAGGATTTTTGCATTTTTTGCCGTCGCATTGTTTCGAAACTTATTCGGTCAAATTTTATGGTAAAGAGAAACTTACCGCGAAGATTTTGAGCATATATATGATTGAATTGGATGAAAAATCGCAAAATTATCCAGCGATAAAAGTTTGTGTGAAATGGTCAGTTGGTCAGTTGGAGCGTTTTATTGCCAGAAATACTGTGCTATGTTAACATCTAGCCTTGTGAATGGTGTTTTATACTTGCATCTCTCATCATCATTTTTAAGTACTGATATAGTACTATATATGTAACTTGTACAGTTTTGCTTTAATTTTTGCTCACTATTTGCATAAAAAGCAAATTACAACAGACCATAGATGATAGACCCTCATCCAGTGCTCTCATCAGTTTACTTCTCTAACAAGCAAGGAGGGGGGGGGGGGTACATAACAGTTCATTTTTCATAATTATGAGGACAGAGCAGATGATGATGAGAGATGCAAGTATAAAACACCATTCACAAGGCTAGATGTTAACATAGCACAGTATTTCTGGCAATAAAACGCTCCAAGTGACCAACAGTATACTGACCATTTCACACGAACTTTTATGGCTGGATAATTTTGCGATTTTTCATCCAATTCAATCATATATATGCTCAAAATCCTCGCGGTAAGTTTCTCTTTACCATAAAATTTGACAGAATAAGTTTCAAAACAATGCGACGGCAAGAAATGCAAAAATCCTGATTTTCGTAATAGAATTTATAGTCTTTTTGCCCTGTTGTACCGCTATCTTGGATTTATCATGTAGGCCCCGCCTGCGCTAGGTATGCGTTAGCAATCTAGATCTCCTATATCTATGGTTTTCACGCTAGCTTTTGATGGCATGCAACATGTACGCACTGCGTACCTATTTTTTAACTCTTTTAAAGTTAGGCCGGTTAGTGTTTGGGATCGGCATAAAATCTAAAGTGCTTTAAAAAAGTTTTAATCTTTTTTTATCTGGTTGAAAATGTTTGAATATTGAGTTGCGAACTCAACCGCTGGTAATTCTAATTGTGATCGCGGCCACTGACAAAGAACGCCCGGGATGTAGTAAAATCCACGAGAAACACTTATTATTTTGCTCATAACAGTTTTCCTTTACTAAAGTTGTTATTAACATGTTTATATAATTCGTCCTTGAAAGATGTGTTGGTATGAGAAACCTTTGAAGATTATCTACCGATTTATATGGCACTGTTATTCATCGTAGGAGTGGAAAATTGAAATTCCGAAATTACCGAGAAATTAATACTCATGTGAGCCATGTCTAAAGGATTTAGAAGAAATATAAATGGTATAATAACTTATGCGCAGCTGGATATCGTTGTATTTAATATTTTGTGAAATACTTAGGCAGAAATCAGTCAAGATTTCACTTTTTGAAACTATAGCAGTATAAGGCACCCTGTTTATAATAGTGATAAAAATCATAAAACGTGAGGGATGTTGGTTTTTTACATTTCAAACACGCTATATTAAAAAAAATATGATGTACATAGTTCATATTTAACATCATTCAGGTTGCTATTCTTTAAATGAATTTTGATTAGAGTTTCTGAATGAGATGCCGAAACAATGTGAAAGTTGGGTATTCTTTACTTTCATTTGTTGTGATGCAACATCTCGGCACATGGTGGTCAACTCTAAAAGGAAACACAGTTACCGGTGTGAGTAAATTGTTCACTATATGTCTTGACTTTGTGTTTGCTGGTGAATACATGCAATTTAGCCTCATTTGCTCACTCTCCAAGTCATTAGTGTTGATACATGTAATGTTGACCACCATGTATAACCCTTGTATAACCCTATGTATAACACCTTGATGTTACCAATTGTTTACATCAGAAGGTACATATGTGCAGAACAGACTTGACCGTCTGTTCATCTCTAACCCATTGAGTCGCATTGTGCACTGATGCACCCTACTTTATTATTTTACTCTGTCTAACGCCAGATTATTTTACTCTGTCTAATGCTATACAATTTTACTCGTCAAGGGGAGAGTGCGAATGCTATACAATTTTACTCGTCAAGGGGAGAGTGCTGGCACTTAGTGGGTTAACTCGTCTATCTGCCCATGATGTACGTACATGTCTAGTTAACCCATTGAGTCACATTGCACCCTATGTTATCATTTTCTGTCTAATGCAAGATGATTTTACTTGTCAAAGGGAGAGTTCTGGGTTAATATTTAAGTAGAATTAGCCTCTTCCACAGGCAACTCTGTATTGTTTTGTATAATAGGTTTTATATTTGGGATTTTTTCCTCCCATGTTTTGCTTTCCCCAGGCCTAAAACTATTTTGCTTGAAGCTTGGCCAAAGTTTGATCATTTACAAAATGCATTTACAATACAAAACAAATAAGAGTTAAAAACCTGTTATCCAAAACAATACAGAGTTGCCTGCAAAGGAGGCAAAAATAGAATATGATTTATAACAGCAGATAACATTGAATTGTAGAAATCGAAGAAAAATATAACATTCAATCAATTGATGTAAACAGTGTATTTTTCAGTCTTTTCAATATATCCACATTTATCAAATGTTCATATTTTACCATTATTTGTCTGACATTCCGGGGCTTAACACTGATACATGTAGGATAATCTATGCTCAAAAAACTGGAGGTAAACAGTTGGGAGGCTGGAAAAATTCTTCAGGAGGGCCTTTACATGCAGCTGATGTAGAATCCAATGGCTTATTATTACCTACATTACAGGAAACAAAAACCTGAATCTATAGATTCACCTCTGACACTCAGGCGTATATATCTAAACTATTAATTTTTATATAGCTATGTAAATAGTGTTCTAGTCCTTGTCTTTAATGTATGTCTACTTATTGTATTGTATCAGGTTGGTCTTTACATGGGACTCATGTCCTGTTGACCATACCTTCAATCATTGTTATATTTTTTGCATGATTGTAAAGTTAATAAATAAGTATAGCCTCACTTCTACCTCCAGGGGAAGTGAAATTGTCACACTCACACATTATTAGTTGCTTCTATGGTGCATATGGCTCAAGAATTTTAACAGTGTCAGTGAAAATGTCCAATGTTTATTCAACCATTAATTCAGCCTCAACCCATGCATGTACAGGCTGAAGTTATCTGGTATGCCTATATGCACATGGGGAAAATTTTGAGTACAAAAATAAAAGGTTGACCAACAATCTTGCTAGCATTTTTAATCAATACACCCAGGGGTGAAGACCTTGGAACTTCTTAAAGAGGGACAGAAAAATCCATTGCAAAGGAATGTTGTCACCCAAATATTTGGCTTAAAAACTGTATTATGCATTTCTAGGGAGCTGGTTGCAAAAATCTCATGGAAAATATTTCCAGGGGAGCCAATGAAAAACATTATTTTTGGAAACTCCAGGATGTTTTGAAGGTCTTCACCCAAAATCACTACTTAAATACTGAAAAATATTTGTTTTTTTTATCAAATTTGCCAATCATCATTTGCTTCTTCATCATAACTCACCCAGTCTACAAATGGGAAAAATTTTTGTCAAAAATGTTGTGTCTTGGGCAGGCATTACTTATTACTTGATTAGTCTACTACAAAGCCACGGGTAGCCTGTCCTCCCATCTAGGTGCATGCTTAACATGATTGGTGCATATAGAAATTATTTTGGAAAAGAATGTCACTATATTATTTCATACATACAATAAAATAAACTAAGCATCTGTTAAAGGGAAATGGCAATATATTTTTTTATTTTCTCATTTGAAAGAACTTTTGAAACTATTTAATAACTTCTTATACCGATTCTTCATATCTTGCTTAGTTCTTGAAATATTTTCACTTGAAATAATGAGATGTCAGCCATCTTGGATAAATTTTTGATCTCATTAACGGTAGTTTTGGTGACGTCACAACAGGGATTAACCATATAAAAGCATTCGTTGCTGACCAAATATTGATTGGTAGATGTTTTAAAGGTTTCAAGTGATCTTGATATTTACAAGGGCAGACAGTGTATAATTTTGAGTGCAAAATGATTAGTGGTTGTCTAGATAAAAATATTGCGTGACCCCTGTTGTGACGTAACATGCATATCTACAAAAATCCAAGATGGCGGACATTTCATTTCTTTCGATTAAAATATTTGTAGAAGTAAGCAAGATATGAAAAAACGGTAAAAGAGTTTTATATATGGTTTTAAATGTTCTTTCAAACAAGAAAATAAAAAAATATATTGCCATTTCCCTTTAAATTCCAATTATTATTAGCATTCACAAACAACAGTGTTACTACAGCCAAAATAGCAACAAAATATATAAATAACAGACAAAATATATAAATCAGACACAGCTGATTGAGCTGAATGCTTATAAACGGAACTACTGAACTTAGTGAACTACAGTACATACAAGTATACAACTGTAAAATATCAGTAAAAAGTTGTAAAAACAGATTAAGTCATTAACTATATTCTGAATTCACATGACAATTGCTAATGTAACCCCCTGCACTCTTAATTCCTGACTATCAGACAAATAGCAAAAAATAGCACGAATGTGTTATTAAGTTTTTTAATAATAGTCAAAAGATTCACACCGTACCTTAAATTAAGAAAACTTTTGCCTTTTGTCAACCAAATTCTTTGTCAAGCAAAGTTTCTTCCTTTCCACAAAAGATCCACGATATTTTACACAAATTTACAGGTATATTAAAGCTAAACTAGCCAAGCAGGCTAAGCCCATAAACCAAAACATGGCAAAATATTTACAATTCCCGCTCATATGAAAACAATTTTGTTGAAAAAAAAGAAAAAGAAACTGCAAATCTCTCCCAGATTTACCTCTTCCCATAGGCAAACTTGAAAATAAAAATAATTCAACAAAAATCAGCGAGATTTCAAACAATATCCTTGATTTCGAAACAATTTTTTGCGATCTTTTTAGTAAAAAAATGCCCGCCATTTTGTAAGTTTTTGGGGGGGTGAATGCCTCTCCTTAGCGCACTGGCCAAGCTTTTGGTTACACTCAAACATTAGCGTTTCGTAATACAGTTACACCTCTGTCCAGTATCTACTCTGTGCCCCTGGTTTTGGCAGTGTTTTTATTAAAAACATAATATATTTTTCTCGTATTTTGCTGGGGTTTTTTTTCAACTTGGAAGGAATTAAAGTGCCGTTTTGCTCCACTTGCTGATGCAACAATTTACTTTACTTTACATAAAAGGACGAGTAATTCGTTTCACAGGTAAGATTCATGGGATGGATAGTACAAAATTTTTTTAATTTCAATATTGGACATTAAAGTCATAAAAAAACCTTGTAAAATTTGTGGTCATAAGACTTACTGTTTTGTTTTAGCCCTGGCGATCTGTCTTACACAGATTTTTCCGGTGAAATTAAGCACAAGGCCAGAGAGGGGAGCAACGAGGGCAAAATAGCCAGGGCCACTACACTGGATTCACTTGTTATATGACATCAACATATAGTCGTGTACTGTTAACAAGTCAACTGTTAACAAGTCAACTGTTAATGGTCCGCATACAATAAATTGACTTGTCCGATTTTGTCATATAAACAAAACTCCTGATTTTAATAGTCCTGAAACTGTTAAATTTGATGTTGTGAGCAGTGGCATAGCCAGACTGAAACAGAAGTGGCCGGGAAACAATCAATTGTGTCATCAAGAAATTGGTGGGTGGGTCAGTGAGGGAGCTGCCAAAGGCATGAGCCTGTTAGCGGGTCTGGGGGCACGCTTACCCAGAAGATTTTAAATCTGAGGCCTCTCAGAGCCCTGAAATGCAATCAAATCATACAAACTTCCTAATAATCGTAGCTAATATTTAGTTTTGTGAAGAAAATGTTTGTAATATAAGTACTAAGTATTTAGTTCAGTTCAGTAAAGTTCACCCACTAGCTCGGTGTACGAACAACCATAAATCAGTTAGAATTTATATAACGATCAAGTTCAGATTAGTGTTAAGCTTGTGTTTGTTCTCACACCGAGAAAGTGCCTATGAAGTATATATGGGGTGAGGTATTAATTGGGACGTAAGTCCTGTTCCACATTCCAGTCACATGTGTTGTCTTGTAGCTTGTTATGTATATTGTTTATCAGTGTCATTGTAAATATTTGTGACAAATTTAATAATATATAATATATAATATACAAATTCACTAGCTCAGTAAGGGACCAGTCATTATTAATGCCGGGTAGGGGGCCGGAGGAAATTTAGAGGGGCCACAAAAAGTTTTAACCATTGAAGTGGGGGGGGGGGGCAGAAAATATTTTGAACATAAAGGGGGGGGCAAAAAATAAAATCTATGGAATAGTTTGTAACATGTAATATCAAAAGAGTAATGGATATATACAGTATACATACATACATTGAACAGTAATGCCCAATATATTGAACCTAAAGTTGTGTTCTAACTACTGTATATGGAAATTGTCATCCTCATCATCACCGTAGAATTTGTCTGAAGGGTCATGCACTGTATTTGCAACTAGGCAAGATTCAATTGACAGTTGTTGTCCTGTTTTACGCTTTTTAACACAGCGGACCTCTTTGGCATGTTCTGTTTCTGCATGTTGTTGACAGTCTCTTCTGCCATCTCTTCAATATAATGCTTCCACCAGACACAAATGTTTTTTTATCAATTAGTAAAAGACTAGGCCTGATGTGTGTTTTTTTTGTTTGAGGGCCAACAACTTTTCAGGTATAAAGTCTGAATTGTCTATTGTGTCTATTGTGAAACTAAAGTCACTCCTGTCCACCTTGGCTATCATTTTCAATATTTACAATATTCTTTACAGCTGCAAGTAAACTGAGTATGAGGGCAGGAAAAATGCTTACGAAACTGACTTAGATTCATTGAATTCAGAATTGGGGGGAGGGGGCTATGAAATATGGTGCCTCAATGGGGGGGGGGGGGATAAATTTTGATTTTGTTAGAAAAATAAGGGGTCATGAGAAATTTTTGCTATGCATAAAAATTTCCTCCAGCCCCCTACCTGGCATTAATAATGACTTGTCCCTAAAAACAATCCGTAAGAATCATTTACAAAAAAAATCATGAACTGGACATGTATTTCCACAACCAAGTGGAATACACAAAGAACTACAGCAAGAATGTTTTTATTGATTAACCTAACTGTGGATCCTTCCTCTCTCTTGAACAAATTGTTATCTTTGCCTGTCATTGTCTTGACTTTCTTGGAATTAGTTACAGAGAAACTATGATTAACTAGTGGATAATGATTCACCATAATTTCAGTACTATGTAAAAATACTTTAATTAGTACACATGCAGTTTTATGGATGAGAAGAAGTATCCACAATTTTGATAATAAATGCTGTTTTTGAGGTGGGAAAATGTGTAATAATATTAGTGTAATATGATTTTTGTCTTGCAGGAATTATTGGTTATATTGCAGGCATCACAGAACATGGGAGTTGATGGGACAAGGCATTAAAATACAGAATAGCCAAAAGCGAAGTCATAATAATTAATACCACAGTAACTTAATTATCTGATGGCAATCATAGATGGATTTTTTGGGGGGATGCAGGTGGTGTGCACCCCCAAAAATATTTTCACCACCTCAGAAAGTTTTCCCACCCCACCTAGAGATATTTGCACCCGCCCCAGAAATTTAAATGCTGGTTTGATTAAATGACAGCAGTATAATCGAACTAAATAAGACTTAAAACAAGGCCAAAAATCTCGAAATATCCTGGGGGCCGGTGCCCCCAACCTTACCCCAACTCTGTCCCCACTAGTGACTGTACCCTCAGCATGGGCATACAGGAAGGAAAAAATTAGGTGGACGGAAAGAAATTTGCCTGACTTTTTCGGATTGTGCCCGAGTTGTCAAAAAAAAATTGCAGAGAAACTTTCCGAAATTGTTGTCAACAGGGGGGGGGGAGGATGCTACGAAAAATTCCTATTAGATAGCATATTTCCCACAAAATTGACAGAATAATAAGCCAATACTGCCCAACTGGCTTTGTTTGCCCAACAAACTGGGGGGGGGGGGCACACCCATGGTAGACCCCGGTAGACCCTGCTGCATCTTACTCAGCACACCATGTGCTCACTTCCCACCCCTGAATTTTTCTGCACACCCCCACCCCAAGCAAAATTTGAAAATGTCTATAGATTATGGTGATGATAACATAAAAGTATAAACCTTTATTACCGTAAGTTAATGTTAATTAATTAAGACTATTAAGTTAACACATGCTCCACTACATCATGTACACTTAATTAATTACAATAATTTTAGTGTTAATTTAAAATTATTCACTGTTAATAATTCTACTGTATTGAAGAAGTTCAAATAAAATAGTTCAAAATTAATCCAACTTTTGTGTCTTCAATTTCCATACATCTTGCTTGGTAGTGCCCTACTTTTACTTGTCAATGTCAGAGCCACTCTATGGGTTAATTGGGAAACCAGAGTGAGTCAGGACAAATGCCAAATTATGATATGACAATTGTGAGATAATTCTGGAATAAACAAAAATATATTATATGTTGTAACTTTGAGCACAAAAATGATGATGGGAAAAACAAAACAATGTGACTCAACTCCAAACCAGAGACACCAGAACCATTGGTGCAATTATCAGGCTTTTAATGGTATAATAATCAAAAGTGGCCAGGATACAAGGTACCTTCCCAGTGCAAGGGAAGCAACATACAGTAGTTGGTGTTCCAAATTGTTAAACCATTAAGCTGCAGACAGGGCCGTACACAGGATTTTTTCACTAGGGGGGGGGAGAGTAAGGCCTATATGCCGAAAAAGTCCCAAATATCCAACGAATAATTAATGACATTCTAAAAATCGTGAATATAGTTTTCTCTGGGGGGCAGTTGCCTCCACGCTGTGTATGGCCCTGGCTGCAGAGCTTCCCCAGTGGGGCGCATTGCAGCTCAATTGGTTAACTATAAAGGTTATGATAGACGTTATGTACCACCTGAGCTTTCATCACCCCTACAACCCTCTGCCCCCCAACAATGTGTTATAAATGGCCAATGTACTACCTTTTCATCATACAGCAGCAACATTTTCTTGGGGGGGGGTTCCAAAAATCTTGACATTGATTAGCCTTGTATGCAAAGTTGGCACATATTACACAAAACCTGAATATATTTAAACACATACCTGACATACCGTTTGCTTTGAAGGAACGTCTGGAGTTACTGTAATACCATTTTCTAAAGTACAGTATAGATAACAAAAAATTTTAGTTTCTGCAACCAAATTTTGAAATATACAGATTAGGCCATGGGAATGAAAGTCATAGATTTGCGTCCACCGCCCGCATGCCTCAAAAGCTACCGCCTAAAATTTTCATTATTTACAAAAAAAATCATTATTTTCACAAATAAAGCAAAACTCAATAAAATTAGCAATAAAATTGTGTATTGATTACAATGAAATGAACAAATTGCAGTACGTTTGTCCTCAGTATGCATATGAAATTCCAAATTATATTTACCGAAATCGCGAAATTGGCACACAGATCTTCAGTGCTGCGACCCAGTGAGCTCGTGATATATGTAATTCCACGGCGTGAACGGTAATTCGTGTTTTTATCTCTATATTTACCACCCAAAACAATAGTAAAAAATAATGAATAATGAATAATGAAGAAAAGCCGCATTCTTTTTCAAAATTACCCGGACGCAAATCTATGACTTTCATTCCCATGGCCTTACAGATTGCCAAATTACACAAAAAAAACAGCAAAAGGCTGTTTTCTTAACAAAAAGATTGCATTTCATCGTCAAGCTTAAGTTAAGCCTACCAATTTTATGTGAGATAAGATAAAGCATAAATCCTCTTTGGCTTTGCTCACATTTTGCGAGGACAGCGAGGTTTGAATTTTGTTGTCTTTCTCGGGAAGAATAACTCGTACGACTTGCACATCTTTGAACCAATAACCAAGTTTAGAAAAAATATCTCGAAAACATTTTAAAAATCGATTCAAATATCGAGAAAATACTACAAAACCCGAGCAAAATTGCAAAAATCTAAAGTTTTTTAAAGAAAACCAGGGGGGGGGGTGGAAATTGTGGCGGGATCAGATCCGAGCCTGGTCAGTGGTAATTACCATGAGAAATACGGACCAGTTGTCATGGAGATGGCGTCAGCAAAGGCCGAAATCCGCCATGTTTTTGGCTTCACTTTTTTTCCCGTGCAGGTCCTCCAGTAATATAGTATAGCTCAGTGGTTTCTGCATGCATGTATTTTCTAGTAAAATATTTTAAACTTTTATTAATTCAAGCAAGATAATTTTGGCCTGTCGTTTACGATGTGGTATATTTCTATAGGTAATCGCATGGGGCCGAATAAAATTAAGGTTTAATTTCACGCGTGTTTTCAAAGTTTCACAAATTTTTGAAAACACAAGTGCAATTAAAGTTGGAACTAATAGATCTTGTAGACACTCAAACATTAAATGTACTGCTTACATAAAGTACTGAGTAGTTAATACGGACGCTAATATCGCAGGCACATACATACGTTCACGTTACGTTTTTTGTTCTGTCGTTTAAAAGATAAAATTTATATTATTTCTACTGTATTTTGGCCGGTATTTCTTTGTAAAATCAACAGGTTATGGGCCCAGACAACGCAAAACTGTGAAATAGCAAGTGAAGGTATTGTTGTAGTATATATTTTTATCGCAATGGCCCAGGAAGACAAGTTATCAATCGATAAACTTGATGGTGCGAAGAATTGGCAAATATGGAAGTATCAGATGACAGCGATTTTGGAAGCTAGAGAATTGTATGGTCATATCGATGGAACACTAACTCGCCCAAGTGGATCGGACAGTAGTTCTGGGGCAACTGCGTCGTTTGAAAAAGCTCAAAAGAAGACAAAAGCTCTCATAGTTACGTCTATTAAATCGGATCTTATTTACCTTATAACCGAATGCCAAACTCCAAAAGAAATATGGGATAAGTTAAAGCAACGCTTTGAACGAGATACGATTGGGAACAAATTATTTCTGAAGCAAAGATTTTTCTCCCTAAAAATGAAAGAGTCAGATTCTCTTGATGAACACTTGCGAAGGATGAAAGTGATTACTGGTCAATTGGCCGCTATCAAAGCACCAATTCCAGACGATGAGCATATAGTCGCATTACATTACTATTAAGTCTACCACGTTCATATAACACCTTGGTAACCGCATTAACTGCCAAAGGAGATGAACTAAACCTGAGTCAACTGCATCAAGCATTGTTAAACAAGGAAGAAAAACGCAAGCAAAGTAAGAGTAAAGTCGGTGGTGGTGGTGGAGCTCAGGATTGCGAATCTGCATTGCAACATAACAAGTTAGATCGAAAGCCTACTAAGTGTTATGGTTGTGGAGAAGGTCATGTTATTCGAAATTGTCCTCAGAAAAAGAAAAAAAAACAGTATCGACGAAATGAAAATGAAGGAAAATTTGACAAATCATCAAAGCACAATGCAGCTCCTGCTCATGGAGACACTGATAAGAATGATGATTCTGGCGCTAATGTTTTTGCTGTTGGACTAAGTGATATGAAAGGAGATGACTACTGGATTATCGACTCAGGCGCATCTCAACACATGACTTCAAGTCGTGATCTATTGATGAACTATCAAGAGTTTTTGGAGCCAGAACCAGTTGTTCTTGGAGATGGTCGATCTGTGCATGCTTTGGGGACTGGTGAAATATCCATTACTATGCTGCTTGGTCCTAAAGAGAAAGATGAACGAAAATCAACTATGACTAAAGTACTGTATGTTCCCAAGTTAGCCGCACATCTATTTAGTGCTCGGGCGGCAGCTATGAAAGAAAAAGTGGTGCAATTTGGACATACACTTTGCTGGATCAAGGACTCTCAAGGAAAGGTTGTAGCGAGAGGTCGTCTTGTTGGCAACATGTATCGTCTGGACTGCAGAGTAGAAAGACAAGAAAAACAAGTGTCAGTTGCAGAAAGATCAAGTGACAAACTAAATCTGTGGCATCAAAGGATGGCTCATTTGAACGCTGGCCGATGGTTTCAAGAGAGATAGTAACAGGTACCGATATGCCTAGAACCGGGAACCGGGAAGCTGGACTTCTGTGAAGCCTGTGCCGAAGGAAAATCACATCGAGCACCCTTCAAACCAGTGGGAGAAGTACAATCAAAGAAACGATTACAACTTGTTCACAGTGATGTCGCTGGACCAATGAAAACCGAAAGTTTTGGTGGTGCCAGGTACTTTGTGACATTCATTGACGATTATTCTAGATGTGTAACCGTCTATCCCATTACACACAAATCGGAAGTGTTGGATAAGTTTAAAGAATGGGAAGCAGTAGTAACAAATCAAGCAGATTGCAAAATTAAAACTTTACGGACAGACAATGGAGGTGAATATATGTCTGCTGAATTCCAAATTTCCTCAAAGAGAAAGGTATTCATCACGAGACAACTGTACCCCACTCACCACAACAGAATGGTATCGCCGAACGGATGAACAGGACGCTCCAGGAAGCTGCTTTATCAATGATCTTACATGCAGGAGTATCCAAGAGTTTCTGGGCTGAAGCAGTTTGTTCAGCAGCATACATAAGAAACCGAGTTATCACAACAGCAACTGGAGTCACCCCATATGAGCGATGGTACGGTAAGAAACCGGATGTTTCAAATTTCCGTGTTTTTGGTTGCACCGCCTATGCCCATGTACCAGATTCTTCACGTCAGAAGCTCGACCAGAAAGCAGTGAAAATACGATTCGTTGGCTATAGTTTGACACAGAAGGGGTATCGATTGTACGATGAGAACAAACGTAAATCTTTATCCGTCGAGATGTTACTTTCAATGAAACTGACTTCGGACATACGAACAGAGTACAATTGGAGGTTGAGGAAAAGGATGATGAGTGCTCTAAAGAAGAATCAGATAAGAATTCACCTGATAGCAGGTGTTCAGCGCGAGAAAGAAAGCCACCAGTTTATTATCATGATGAATACGCTGGTATCACAACAGCAAAGCATACAGCCCTCTTTGTAACAGAAGTGAATAGCCGACAACGTTGAAGAAATGCGCGCCCAGTTAATTTGCGCGCCCAGTTTTCTAATTTGCGCGCCCGCTTTGCAAAGTGGACAAATCGGCTCAAAATTAATAATCATAGGAAACTCAGGCCATAGGAAACATAACGGATTGGTGCGCCGTGCACTTACCTCGTATTTGTAATTTGTACATACCCCTCGGTCCCCAGCGACCCCACAACTCCGCCGACTGGCAATACATACTGTATGTAATATAGCAGACAGATACCAAAAAAATTCGCTTCATTCATGATAAAAATCATCAAAGAAACTGATTTTTCAGGTACCTTCCTGTAATATCTTGCTCAAACAGTAATTAATTGGTTGTCGCCATTCAACCGTTTAAACGTCTTTAAACAGCACCCAATTGGTGGTTAGGAAGGTATTTCAGTTATTAAATGTCTTTAAACAGCAACCAAGTGGTGGTTAGGAAGGTATTTCAGTTATTAAATGTCTTTAAACAGCAACCAAGTGGTGGTTAGGGAGGTATTTCAGCTATTAAATGTCTTTAAACAGCAACAAAGTGGTGGTTAGGAAAGTATTTTAGTTATTAAATGTCTTTAAACAGCAACCAAGTGGTGGTTAGGGAGGGTATTTCAGTAACTAAATGTCTTTAAACAGCAACCAAGTGGTGGTTAGGGAGGTATTTCAGTAACTAAATGTCTTTAAACAGCAACCAAGTGGTGGTTAGGAAGTATTTCAGCTATTAAATGTCTTTAAACAGCAACCAAGTGGTGGTTAGGAAGGTATTTTAGTTATCAAATGTCTTTAAACAGCAACCAAGTGGTGGTTAGGGAGGGTATTTCAGTAACTAAATGTCTTTAAAGAGCAACCAAGTGGTGGTTAGGAAAGTATTTCAGTTATTAGCCTAAATGTCTTTAAACAGCAACCAAGTGGTGGTTAGGAAGGTATTTCAGTTATCAAATGTCTTTAAACAGCAACCAAGTGGTGGTTAGGAAGGTATTTCAATTATTAAGAGGCAGTCCGTATAAAAACCGACCACTCGAATTTCTTAAGATTACAGATTTCCTTCAAACTTTCTGTGTGGAAGAAGTCATTCATAAAATGAACAAAAAACCTTGACTTTGAAATTGTAGTCAGTTTTAAAAATTTTTTCGCAATTATTTTCGGACGCGTTCGAAAACAATTAAAACGTTAATTACGCAAGTGATATTTGAGCTTTTTTATATCTCACAGTTCATCTCGCGCTTTTATTCTAACTTCTTGAAACTTATATATTTTATTATTTCCTGCCTAGGCATAAACCTAAACTAAAAATTATCATGATCACTTGAAGTAAACAAAATATTGTGTGTTCTTAAAAACGTCTTTCAGACAGCGGATTAAATATTCGTGTTAGTATGCTGGCGGTAAATTCAGTACTTTTTCTCAAAAGTGCAACGGTATCAGGTATCCAATCTATTCCAGCTACTGAGTATTATGACACATCTACTAGATTAAATAATAAAATCTTTGGGCAGTGTGTTTTTCACTTGAAGCGCGTCATGAATATAGTCAATTTTCGCTAATTCGACTAATTATAAGCTATAATTTGTTAATGCATTTACTTAAATTTTTTCGCGTTAAAAACATACAAAATTGTTCACTATGTTTCAAATATGGCTGTTTTTTGGATAGAGACTAAGTTATAAATATGCCAGCATTTATGCTATATAACAAACGTACTTGCAGGGAGGTGAGTCCGGGATTGGACGCACCGAGGGTGGCTGGAAGTTTCCCGAACTTACCGAGCGAAGCGAGGTGAGTTCGGGAAACTTCCAGCCACCCGAGGTGCGTCCAATCCCGGACTCACCGAACCTGCAAGTACGTTTGGTTTTTATCCCATACATCGAGCCATACACACATTTGTAGCTCTTCGCGATATATTCGCCGATGTTTTGTGAACATTTTCCCGGCGAAAAAAATCACTGGGCAAGAAAATACTTCTTTATCTACGTCTACATTACCTTTACTGCATTTTTTCTTTGGTTTTTCTTCAGTCTCAGTATGTTAGTCACCGAAAAAAGTTCTTTAAAGTTTAGGTTTATCGGCTAAATCTTGTCCGCCATATTTGTTATTGTTATTGCAACGTAAGCAGTTTAGCGGGTGAGTTCGGGCGAAAAGCAGGTGAGTTCGGCAAAAGCAGGTGAGCTCGACGACAAGCTCACCTGCTCTAAACCAATCAGAAAGCCGCTTTTAACACAGGTATGGGATAAGCTTTATAACATAGAGCAAAAGTTGAAATTGACATGCACGCGTTGCTAATTTTATCCGCCGGTATTATCTTTTTATTATTTATCAGTGTATGAAAGCGCGCACTGTAAACATACTGATCTTGGTAACTAAAACTATATGCACCGATTTCCTCCGAATGTACACATCTATCACAAGAGAATATTAGAAGAAAGTATATTATACAATTTATATTATTAGAGAGTAATGTTTTTCGCGTGAAAAGCGGTTCATATATATAATCCCCGTCATCGCTTGAAGTCGGTCAACGAGTAATTTCAAGTTTTCTTATGTAGTTTTTCTTTGGACCTTTTGTGGAGCATACAAGAAGTGAATGGTATTTTGGTCCATATAAATGAAGAGATAATTCATTTGGCTTCAAAATGATACGATAATTATATATGTAGCAAGACTATTACATAAGTTATCAATTTTTTTTATGCCGGAAACCACTGGTATAAATTCCTGTAATAACACGATTATTACAGGAATTTATATTATTACTGACATCATACCTAGAATTTATAATATTGTATACAAATAAAACAAAATAGGTTATTCTTATATTAACTAGCTATCACTACGGGTAAAATAAAGATATATTATATGCCCAGTAGCCTTTCCACGACCGCGTACAGTGGGTCCAACGCTCCCTCTTGACGTACTGGGCCTGGGTTCGTTATCACTAGTAGCAGTGATGTCACTGTTGCATGATTCCTACAAATTTGAAAATGACTACATATCAAACAAAAGATTATGAAACAAAAATATGGCTGATACTCCTTATTTCTAGCATCGTCATATGCCCTGTCATCAGGAAATTTCTAGCCGCAACTTTTAGCCTTGTCATCAGCCAATTTGCTGATGTCGAGAAAGAATATTTCTCCTATATTTCTATGAGGGTGAATAATATATGATATTCATAGATGCATATCTTTGTTTCAAAATTTACTACGTTTATTGAAAATTTACTTCAATAAATCAATAACGTTATAATAATACAAAAATTAGATCATTTACTTACTTGTTGGGGATTGTTATCAATGTGAAACACTGAATCTTGGTAGCATGGATCAACATTGCACCTTGAAGAGGCCTGAAATTCATCAGCTGATGCATCTGTTTATTCTTCGACATCTCACGATGAATCTGAGTCGAATTCTGACTCATTTTCGGCATGTAACGTGGCCATTACTTGGTCTATGCTTAGGTAATCCTTTTGGGACGCCATTTTGTATACAAACTGTCCAAAATCCTTACAAAAATCGCTGTAAAATCGTCAATACTCAAGCTATCGCTGTGAATTTTGTTTTATTTTGAAGAGGAAGTAATGTGCTTCAAACTGACATGCGCAGTATAATTTTAGCATGTATACTTTTGCTACAGAACGCCCAAGTATCTTATGGGTCAAATTTGACCCTATCCGCGCCCTAAGGGTTAACAGTATATTTATATCGTAAAATCATTACAATCTTAACTCGTTGAAGTCGGGGGGAGTGGGGGGGGGGGGAGGGGGAAAAATCCCCCAAAGAAAAGTCAAGAAAGGGGCCCAAATATTTTCGGGCAATATAGACCACAACTCCTCTTATAGATATATGAATCCCGTACGCCTATGAGTGTACTACTACTACAATACTTGCTCTCATGTACATAGAGAGACAAGGTACGAAATTAGAATCTATAAACAATCAACTTTAATACATGCATGGTTGGGTATACAAAAACGTTTTGATGTAAAAAACGAATTTCTTTCTTGTTGCTTTGAGCTATTAGACTATACTAGAAAATACATGCATGCAGAAACCCTCGCCTTGCTGACAAAACCATTGTATTTTCCGAACATGAAGTATCTAAAGTAGTTGTCATGGTAACACGATAATTTTTTAAGAATATTCTTACAAATGAAAAATCGCCTAAAAATTTCATTTTTAATTACAAAATTATCCATTTCCCAACATATATATGTTAGGTATGTTATTATACGTAATATAAGCTTCAATTTAAGGTAAAATTCAACCACAAACGCTTCGTAAAACGTTTTAAAGTGTTCTTTATAAAACTTTAAACTGCCTTTATAAATTAAATGGCTTTATCGATAAACTTTGAGTTTGCAATAAAATGATTTCAAATTCTCGCTTGCAAAGAACTTTGGTTTCTTTTTTATTTAAAAAATTCAATATAACAAAAAAGGGAATCAATATTAAAGATACATTGAAATTATATGCGTCTTGTTTAGTTGTTTCATATACGCAAATTGAAGGCCGTCGGGTTTTAAATCCATTATAAAATCAATATTTAAAACGAAACTTACCTTCGTTAACGTTGGCTCCCTTCTTTTAGCCGATTCTTTCACCCTTTCTTTCTTGAAATTTACAAAATCTTGCAGAAATACGAGCAAAAATGAAGAATAATTGCAAGAAATTTATCAATCATCAACTCATCAAATCAAGAAATGTTTGCTGGCATTTCGCTGTCGTCATGCAGTCGTTATAATGCAAACTTTAAATTGGACCAATCAGTGTCCGTTATTCATGACAGTCCGCCATATTTTTGAGATCAGTGAGGATGACCACCCATCGTTGGTGACCGACGCCCGCGCTCATTGATGAACTTTAGACTTCGCTAATGCTTTCGTTTCCCCGGGTGTAAATAGCCGGGGGGAATTAGTACCCTCGCACGGCGCTTCGCGCCGCCGGCTCGGGGATTAAAACCGACGAAACATGTAGTAAGCGCATATATTAAGTGAAAGTGAAACTTATTCTCAAATGAACCAAGACTGCATGTCGTAATCTCTCTGAAAGGGCGAAGCAGTAACTAAAGGGTGTATATATAGAGGCATCTAACGGCAAGTGATTTAACGATCGCACGGAGGGGTTATTAGAGACCTTACGATTTTAGGACGGCAACGCGACGACGACGGCCAAAACAAACTCCCTCGCAGTATTAAAGCCCACTATTTGTTGTATATTAGTTTCTCATCCGGAGCTTCTCCGGAAGTGGATGCGGGCTTTTCGGGCCAATACCATTATTTGCTGGATTTCCTCTCCCGATAAGATTTATTTTGGAAAAGTGCGCATTAAGCATTTATATAGCAACGTTCTGAAAAACAGCACAAAATCAGTAAGTGCAACTGAAAGCATGTTTTCATAATTTTCTACCCAGAACGTCTGGCGTTTTTCTCCGCTGCCCCTGGCTTCCGGTAGAACTTTTATAGCTGAGTTTGGATATTTAATAAGTGTGTACGTATGCGGGAAAAACTTGCAGTTTGGTTATGAAATTTTGTATTTTAACTAACATTTGGTTTGGGAACGTTTCTAATTGTCTTTCTTTCAAATTTCACTTTGAAGACATCAAAAAATTTATAATAATGGTCAAAAATAGCAATAATAATGGCGAATAAGGCCATTTTCTTAAAAAAGCATGCGGGCGGGGATGAGAAACTAATATACAGCAAATAGTGGCCTAAAGACAATTCGTGGTATATTAGCAATCGTATGAATTTAATACAATCGTATGAATTTAATACAATCGTATGAATTTAATGGGTTTTATGTTTGGGAAGAGTTCTGCTGAAGCCAGTTTGAAGTTGCACTTGTTGCGGCTTCGGAAATGCAGCCGTTGTATCAAGACGTGAAAATCTGCGATTTGACGTTGTAAACAAAGCGAGGACAATGTCTAAATTATTAATATATTGCAATCATTGAATTCTTTTTAATTATTTATTGTATTTGTAGCCGTTGCTGTCATAAATCGTAAGGTGTCTATTTAAAAATCGCGGAACCATGCAAGGTAAGCATGGTTAAAAACGTATGCATGCACATGCATGGTTTACGCTACTCATACGTTTCTCTCATACGCAATAGTGTAATTGCAGTTCTTAAAAAAACATGAAAATATTAAACATGTATAATATTTGTTTCATTTTATTGTGGCAAAATAAATCTGCACTATTTCTATGATGAGAAAAAAATGCTCCTTCAAGGCATTCGTATAAATTGGCACACATATATCCTTTCCCGCACTTTTCTTACATATTTTTGTTTATATATACCATGCATGTAGTATTTAATGATACCCATAAACGTAAAATTTCAAGCATATATAATTGCTGGCATATTTATAACTTACTCTCTATTCAAAAAACAGCCATATTTGAAACAGTAAACAGTTTTGTATGTTTTTAACGCGAAAACTTTAAGCAAATACAAAAAGAAATTATAGCATATAATTAGAGGAATTAGCGAAAATTGACTATATTCATGACGCGCTTGTCAGGCGAAAAACACACTGCCCAAAGATTTTATTATTTATTCTAGTAGATGTGTCATAATACTCAGTAGCTGCAATAGATTGGATACCTGATACCGTTGCACTTTTGAGAAAAAATAATTTACCGCCAGCATACTAACACGAATATTTAATCCGCTGTCTGAAAGACGTTTTTAAAAATACACAATATTTTGTTTGCTTCAAGTGATCAGGATAATTTTTAGTTTAGGTTTATGCCTAGGCAGGAAATAATAAAACATGTAAGTTTCAAGAAGTTAGAATAAAAGCGCGAGATGAACTGTGAGATATAATAAAGCTCAAATATCACTTGCGTAATTAACGTTTTAACTTGTTTTCGAACGCGTCCGAAAATAATTGCGAGAAATTTTTTAAAACTGACTACAATTTCAAAGTCAAAGTTTTTTGTTCATTTTATGAATGACTTCTTTCACACAGAAAGTTTGAAGGAAATCTGTAATCTTAAGAAATTCGAGTGGTCGGTTTTTACACGGACTGCCTCTTAAATGTCCTTGAACAGCAAAGGTGTGGTAAGTGGTGGTTAGCAGGTCATTTTGAGTTAAAAACGTACAAGAGAACAGCCGGATAAATAGATAATTAACCAAAATCCATTCATAGTAAGATAAATTGAGCAATTATAGTAATGTTGATGAAAAGTTACAAAGTGGGCACGAGGATTTCCAGATGACAAGACAGTAGTAAAAGAGTCACCAAAATCCATTCATAGTAAGTTAGGGACCGGTCATAAAGTAACTGCTAGGGTGGGCCGGAGGGAAAAATAAGTTTTCCAAAAAAAACCCAGTGGCCCATCCTGAGAACCTACAAAAAAATTCAAAGCCCATCGTAGGTCATTGGAAAAATTTCATGACCCATCTTGCTATACATGAATATGTACAGTATAGCAGTCACTTTGATCAAACCATGCACTAGCTGAGTCACTTTGTCATATTAACTTTATATAACAAATTAATTGGTTACATATTTAGTAGTTTACGCATCAAATAGATGTGATTTAAAATTGAAGAATCTTTATTTGATATCTCTCTTTATTTGATATCTCTCTTTATATTAATATTAATAGTACAAAGAAGTTCTTGTAATACTGCCCTGAATCCTCAAAGATTGTTTCGATGAGTACAGTCTCTGACGTGCATTTGTGCTCGTTGTCTATTGCTTCTATCTTTGAAGTTAGTAACAGTAAATCTTCCACAGCACCCGGCTTACAGTTTTGCAGTAAGCCAACAACATTAGTTGACAAACGCATATCAGTGCAAATTCTATTGGATTTTTCATTTTTTTTTGCATCATCGTGATCATGAATAAACGCATAAACATTAGAAAATAGATTAATAGGACATAGGTGCAACTTTATGTAACGCTACACGAAGTAGTTATGTGCAAAAGCTGTACTTTCGGCATGCTGGCTCAATCATCACAGTTTTGGAACAACATGGCGGATAAAATTAGAACATTTCTTGAGAGTTGAGAAGAACCACCTTTCACAGTATGTCAACAAGTTCATGGAGCTTGGGTATGATGATCTAAAGCAACTCTTGGACATGCAGCCAGAGGAAATTATTTATGTTTTGAAAGAAGTTGCACTGTATGACAAGTCAGGTCATCGAAAACGATAAATTATTTTGTATGCAATCGAAATTTTGAGTTTGAATTTCGAACTGATCAAACACGGGGTACAGGATAAAGACACGGCAAGCCAGTGTACTACACCAATGTCAATTGCTTCCAACAATGCTACAAGCCAGACTGGAAAATTGGGCGGTTTTCGACGAGATCTCGGGGGCGCAAAAGCTGTTGAATCCAAGGGCAGGGGCGCAAAACCTGTCCCAGGGGCGGACTCAGGGGCGGCCAGGGGCGCAAAAATGTACCCATTGATACCTTTAAAATATATTTTCCATGTTCTTGACTAAGAGAAGTCGGTGCGTATGCTGCTTTCTTGAAGAGGCTTATTAAAACATCCAACAAACTTCACGTAATGTTTGAACGTGGCTGTGGTCATCCAGAATACAAAGGTTTGGCTGCATCGCTAAATTTGAAGGCTTTATAAACTGTAACATTCGCCACAACACATTTTTTTAGCTGGTCCTACGAGCAAATGGGACAAAGTCTGCCGTAGTTATAAAGCCTTAGTTGAAGCCTTTAGGAGATACAGATATTTCACAGCACACTCCCTATCATGGCTTTTCAGTGACTGATGCCCGGAAAATGAGGACGATGAGGAAGAAGAAAATAAATACCAGGTAAGCACCATATTAACGTTGATGGCCAATTAACGGCTGGTGTTACGAAGCCTGTTTAGCATAAACAGCGGTAAAAACTAAATTCTCTTTAATTTCATTTAAAACTAGTTAGTTAAGTTGTTCAATGAATCTATGGACATGTTCTCTCGCAGCATATTCACCATTTAATAGAGCGTTAATTTACACTGGACCCAATTACCCTAACATGTGCCACACGGTAAAATAACAAAATTGTAGATCTCATTTCACTTTTCTGTGATTTAGATTCATGGACAGGACTACGCTATTGATCTTTGTGGAACATTGGACGTTCTAGAGCCTGTCATATCATTGATGCTAAGAGCACAAGCTGTAAAATTTCCACCTTGGAGGATTGTTACGTGGTTTTCGAGAATGATCAAGATCCTGAAGGTTTGGAAACAAACCTTAAAGCGGTGTTGGGAACAAACCCTGAAGATGGAAACAAACCCTGAAGAGAAGTTGGCGAAGCTCTCCAAGCACTGGGAAGAATCGACTCCACCCACGAGACAAATGCAGTGTTGGGTTTTTTCATGTGTCTAATGTATCATGCCTACTTTAGAATTGCATTCTTGATTATTTGTTTTGGGGTATCCCAATTTTTGAGCTGACTGGTTAGTCGTTAGCCAGACCACTGAGATGACAGACGGCAAGAAGCAGACCACTTATATCTGGGATGCTCTTTCTCCACAAGATTGTGTTAAAGATCTCGTCATACTTTGCAAAGATCTTTGGGTTCGTCTTCAAGCTCGGTTCACAAACATTGTAGTGATTGTACTGACTTCAGTCAAGAGCTGTGCAATATCTTTGATTTCGAGAATATAGCAAAACAGATGTGCAATTACAAAATTGAGGATGGAAAGCTAGTTATTAGAGCGTGATGACCGAATCCAATGGGGAACAAGCGGCAACAATGAGTTCCACGAGTTCTTCAAGCATGTCTGCGCTTTGCCACATGTCCAAGCTCTTGCCGACTCAAATCACGATTTGGATATTTTGCCGACAGATAGCAATGCGGTGCTGAAGAGATTCAAGACAACATTACTGTCATTACAAAAGTAATGTTCTGCTATAGTGCTATTGGTTGGTGTTATTTATCAATTATTCTGCGGGCCGCGGGCACAAAAAAAAATTCGGGAATCTTTTTTAGAAGACATCCAGGGGCGCAAAAATTTGTCCCCGAAAAAAAATCGAGGGCGGCATTGCCCGATTTTCCAGTCTGGGCTACAAGTAATTGTAAGTATATATATTTTAACATGTTTCGCCTGGAGGATATTAAAAACAAAGATAATTTTTCAAAAGCGTAGGGCCAGTACCAGCCAAAGATTTGTGGATTTCCAAATCCTGGAAAGCCAATGAAGTCAAATTTTACGACAACAAATTGGATGGACTAAAATCGATTGAAATTAGAGGAATGTCACACAACAATCATTACTAATTGTAATTTATTAACTGCAGGAAAATTTCCTCCAAAAGTGATGCAGAGAAACTAATGCAAGAGAAAACGCAAGAGCGTGTGATGTCACAAAGATTATTACAAGTGGCAGAATCAAGTACGAATCTCTGGAGAATGGTACTGAAAAAATCGCTCAAGTAGATTTGTGTGCTGAGCCTATTGTTTAACAACTTAAACCAAGGACAAGGTACCATATGACAGCATTAAAAACTTTAATTGCCAAGAATTATTTTGAAGATGATGCTGTGGAACAAGTAAATGAAATTGTAACTTCATTGGAGAGGCAAAAAAACAAGTAACAAGTCAAAAGCGAAAAACAACAGTTGTGGGGAAAAAACAATCTACAGTTGATTTTTTTGTTAAAAATAATTGGAAACATCTCCTCAGTCTGACTCTATGTCATCAGAATCTGACTCTGAGGAAGCGTAATGTGGATATTTAAAAATGAATGGCTGTAGATGTGACTTACAAAATATTAATGATATTAACAATAACAGGATTATGTTTTTATTCATTTTGAATTCACTTTAAATCTATTATTTTGTTATATATTGAATGTTGTTTTTTTAATAGGAATGTTGTGTAGTTGTTATAGTATGTAATGAGTGAAAACATGGCTATAAGTGTTTCATGGCCCATCCATTTGCACCAAAACAAATTGATGGCCCACCCAAACTGACGAAAATAATTTCATGGCCCATCCTTATTTCCTCTGGCCCACCCAAGCAGTACTTTATGACTGGTAGCAGTACTTATAGCAGTACTTTATATCGAATTCAACAAAGTTTAAAGTTTAAAAATTTGTCCATCATCTATATTGTCCAAAATATATTTCATTAGGGAAAAGAAATGAGAGATATCCTAAAACCTAATTTCCTTACACCGCCATCAACAGAAGAGGAACGACCAAAACTCAAGCGCGACTTTTTTCACAATTGCGTAGACTCTACAGATTGGTGGCCCCAAGATTTGGCAATGATGACCCCGGAACAAAGAGAAGGTTACGAACGAAGACTACTTCGCGAAAGATCAAAATATATTTCAATGAAGCCGGAGAAAATTGCAAGGTTATCTTCTGAAGACAGACACGAATACAAGAACTCTTTAGAGATACCAAAAGACACCAAAACGATACGCTCTTAGAAGTCGATCGTACTAAATTTTGTAAAACGTTTTGAAGAAATCCGCTATAATCCTTTAACGACTGTTAATGACCTTGGCGGTATACGTTTTAGATATACACAAAAGACAAAATTTTGATATATCTCACAAAACCCACAACGTATATTAACCATAACAATCCCTTGTATTTGTCTGTACCATGCTCACTTGTTGAAATAAAAAATTGTATCCGCATGGGGTGGGTGGATTAATTATTTTTAATAACTCTGTAATATGCAAATTGATAGACCATAACAACGGCGTTAGCATCCTCAGTTGTATACAAATTAGTGCCCACTTTCATTTGCAGAATATTTTACTTCCTTACTCTCATTTACTGAATATTTCATTTGCTCACTCTCATTTACTGAACGCACCCTCCCTCTACCCTCCACCACCACATGAATATTAATACCTCCGCTTCACTCCGCCTCCCGCATTCCACCACCTGAATATTAATTATCTCCCCCTCCCTCGACCACCTGAATATTAATACCTCCGCTTCACTTCGACTCTCTCCTCTCCGCCACCTGAATATTAATTAGCTCCGCCTCCCTCCGCCACACAAATAAGGCCCGAAAACCACCTATACTAGTACTACTGTGCTGTATATTTATGTACGTTGTGGTGTCCAAAGTCGATTATATTGTTTGCATTTTTAATTTGACGTGAAATTTTATATAAAATCTCACGTTCATTAGTATTCTTTATATTAAATTTCACGTTAATTAGCATTTTCATTTTTCAATGTATAACCCCATATTTCCCCTGAGACGGATTTCAAACACCTTGCTTTTAAAAAGAAAGCTTAAGAGTGAATGTCAGTAAAAATCGAACATATGAGATATTTCGCGGCCACGACTGAAAAATCGATTTTGCTCAAATTTTGCCCAGATATACCTTATTATATCGGAAAATGCACCATATATTTTTTTAGGCCAAATGCTTTTTTAACTTTGAGAAAATGCCGTTTTAACACGCGACCACCCTAAATCGCCATTTTGTCTGGGAAAATATGCGCTGAGTTTACCGACAAATTTCACGACGACAACCGTTTATAATCGATCTAAAACCCTAAAAATCTTGTTTTCGGTTATTCAAAGGACCGGGTACGTGACTTACAAGAAATCTGAGTTACTTTTAGGAATAGAAACAATCGTAGTTTTGGAGCACACTATCTTACTTCATTTACGATACCCTCTTAACAAAACCGATTTTCACTATGGGATAAAGCTCCAAATCGATCATGCTTCTACTAGTTGGCTCTTTAATAAACAAGCTTTCAATTGACGTAAATACTTCTTTGGGCAAATGAATATGCGATAAACGACAGCGCGCTGAAATCGTCCGTTTTTGACGTCTTGCAAGCAAACGCTGTTAATTTACATACGTCGAAGTAAACAATTTAATTAATCAAGTATTCTAAGTATTTTACCTTTTGAGAAGAAGATATATTCTTGAATGGAGACTTTTTGCCTTGCTAAGTTTAAAATTGGTCCAAAAATCCTGATGTATTTGTAAAATATCATCATATACAGGTATTTTGAGATATAATATTGTTGTCAGTTGCATAATAACTTCAGATCACTGTTCAATATTGTCTACTTTTAATAGCGCTAACATACAACTCGATGAGCTGTTTAGGGATTATACTTGCTACTAAATTTCCAAAATTAGAACTTCAGTTGTTGTTTTGTTCCAGTTTGATCCATATAATGTACCATTTTACATATCGACTATGCTATCGAGTATAAATGTTTACGAATACATAAGTTAATTATTAAGCAGCTGTTAATAGAGGGTCTAGATGGGGTTTAATAGAGACCTTAAGATTGACGTTTACGGCAAACGTCAAACCGCTAGCGAAGTTTTTGATTTTACAACTCTATTATTATAGCTTTTACACCAGTTTTGAAATATGTTAAACTTATTAAACTTGTACTCTTTATCAATGATTTAAAGAAAGCAAATTAACCACTAGTCATGCCATTCACCAAAGCAGTAAATTAAGATTTGGCGTTTGAAGTTGACGTTTGGCGTATAAATTCCATGCTTGAACTGCTACGAGGGCTTGTAGTCGTTAAAGCATGAAATTTATACGCCAAACGTCAACTTCAAACGCCAAATCTTAATTTACTGCTTTGGTGAATGGCATGACTAGTGGTTAATTTGCTTTCTTAAATCATTGATAAAGAGCACAAGTTTAATAAGTTTAACATATTTCAAAACTGGTGTGAAAGCTATAATAATAGAGTTGTAAAATCAAAAACTTCGCTAGCGGTTTATAGTGTTTATGCATGAGTCAATTCCAGGAGTAACCATCCCCCCCCCCGGGAACACACCCGGGAATTTGATTAGATTGGTTATGACAGTGTAAATGCCCGGGTGCCGGGACACAACTTGAAGACTAATGCACGGCCCCTGGGCAAGCTGAGAGTGGAAAATGCCCCACCCCAGGGACGATTTTACAGTCGATTTCACGAAACTTTGACCACAAATGTTCCGAATTTCGTTGCGAAGTGCGCAAGTTCGTTGTGAAGTTCGGAAGCTCATATTGGAATTCACAAGCCAATTTGTAAACAAAGTCCCTGATTGATCCGTGAAGTAAAAGAAGCCAATCAAATGCGTAGTTTACGAACTGGTTTGTGAATCTCATTATGAACTTTTGAACTTCGCAACAATCTTGTGAACTTCGGAACGAAGTTCGGAAATTTTGTGGTCAAAGTTTCGTGAAATCGACTGTAAACGTTAATTAAACTTTTAAAGGCATATAATCATAGTCATTTTATAACAGTATTAAACTGCTGTGGAATATTATAAAACATAAACCTTTATAATAGTTGTATTTAAATTTGCATGGCAGAGGGTATAATTTTCGCTTATTCTTACAATAAATTTCACGCCACCGTGAACACGAGGGCGCAAAACACGATCAGCGCGCCCACATGCTTGCCTGAACTATGTTTTGCTGCCTTAAAATTTGTGGGTGGGATTCTGGGCAACCATTTGTCAAATCCCCGGGGGCCTCCAATACCCGGCCCCCGGGCACATATATGAAAGGCAAATTCCCGACCCCCGTGAACTGTCTATCGGGCAAATGCCCGGGGGTGTCCCGGGGGGGATGGTTACTCCAGGAATTGACTCATGCATTAATGTTGAAACGCTAAATATTTTGTTGTTTACTGTCATGGAAGACTTCGCAGTTAAGTGTTGTAATTATTATAAAAAGTCTAATGCATTTCAAAAAGGGCTTTAAACTACTAAATTTCAGACAAAAGAATACGAAACTATATTAAAAGCGATGTCAGAGTGTGTTTACAGGTCTTACAGATCTTTATAGCTTTTACATTACTTGTCACCTTGCCCAGCACCTGCATCTTTGCCTTCATGCAGGCCAGCACATGTGCATATGGGCCTGGTGTGCCAATTACAAAATATGCAAAATATGTCTTTGATGGTCTTAGAGACTGTGCATTTGCTTCCTACATATAATTAAGTGCTTTTTTACGTCTTCGTGAAATTAGCAAAATTTTACTATTATGTGAAATTTTTTACTGTTACTGTTAAATTACTAAAAAATCAAATGTTTACTGTTTTGGGCACCACCCCATCTAGACCCTCTTAATAGCGTGCGTGTGAAATGAACATTAATCCATACAAGGTTTGTTATTTTATTACATATTCTACCACCTCAAACTCAAATTATAGCAAATAGTTTAGAATAATTATTTTAATGTGTGTTCACTTTGATGCTCAGTTAAAATAATCAGTAAAATTACTTTCTTTTGATACACTATTGTTTATTGATCTTATTATATTCCACAAGTACTATAGTAACCCAAAAATACAGCATTGAGATATGCTACCCCAGTGCGACACCAGAAATTATTATTGTCTCCCCACACGTCGCGTTTAAAAAAAATGGAAGCTTGTTGCTCGTTTAACGCCGGATTAACCATGTGTCAGATGCGGCAAATGCCACGGGCCTCGCGCTTATGGGGGCATTGCGCTTTACTGTGCCACGCCCATTTTTACGAGAACACGGCCATTTTCTATTGGGACCCACCCATTTTAGGTGCCTCGCGAATTTAGGGTCCCTAGGGTTGGCAGTTGGCTCCAGCACGGCCCCGGGAAGATATGCAATACTCGTGTGCATGTAATCTCCAGTTGCGTTGAGCTGTTATATTATGATCCTGTTTATACATGTTGACCCAACAACTGGGCCAGACAGGCCATTGTCTCGTTTATAATTGATGCTAATAAATTGAAATATTGAAAAAAATTATTTAACAATTTTGTGTGTCTTTAAATTCAAAGGTTTTCATAACAAGGCGGAGAGTGGGGGGGGGGGCCTCGCGCTAAAATCTGCCACGAGCCTCGAGCGACGTTAATCCGGCCCTGGTCACTTGTCGGTAGTTCTTGTGGTTTCAATGCCAATTGCCAAAGAATGAAAGAGAGCTGACCGATGACTTCCCCCGTCGGAGAATTACTGGCGTTACTGGCGCAGCCCAGGCCAGCTCAGTGAAATATGGGGGCCCAGGGCCAATTATATCTTTGGGGCCCCGGTGAACCACAATAATTCCCCTCCCACCCCTCCGTCGACAAACTTTTTACCCCCTTGCAAATTTGTATTTGCCGGCCATCCTTGAGCTGGGGTCGAGGAGAAAATTGCTCCCTTTGCCCCCCCCCCTGCAAGGGCGGCCCTGGCGCCACACCTGTCTTATCATAACTATCTACTTCAAATAATTTTTAAAGCCCTGGTCTTTTTCAAGTAGTTTTTTGTCCCGAAAAAGTGAAAGACTTAGAAATGGTGATTAAATTATTTACTACGGTATGTTATTGAATAACGAGTAAGGGTTATGGTAGGGATTTAAGTTATAAAGTTGGTGTTTGGAATAGGGTTAGTGTAAAGCTTTGTTACGTTTTGTCATTCTGAGGCCAGCGAAATAACCTCAATACCAAATATGCAAAGATTGAACCTTTAGCAAAGCATGTTACATGCGTACCAATAAACCATACGGTGAAAGGGGGGGGGGATGGATACAATTACTGTTGGCTGCAAGGCTGTCTTCAATCAGTACATGCACGCTGGACAGCAAAAGATGCTGAACTAACACTATATAGAAAGGAACTTGTATGAATTATTTATGAGACTTATGCATGGATTACACTAGGAGTTACTATCGCAAGCAAAATGCTGCCGATATGTACATGCAGGATGTACTACAACCAAAAAGTGTCTTTTTCACTGTATCTATGATTTAATGTCTTACACATGTTCTACATCAATTACCTTCTACAATTGTATCCAGGGACGCCGGAACAATGTGAAAGCAAGGGGGGCAGATTTTCGTGAAAGGGCACTTTTGAATTGATATGTACTAAGAGATGTTAATTTGCAAAACATCGGGAGTTGAACTTCGCCTAATCATGTTTTCTATTGATTGGATGATAGGGGTGTGAGGGGGTTCTCCGCAGGCGATTGTGCTATTCTTGAAGCTCGATGACTGCAATTCTTGCGTTTTCTGAAGCAAAATTCGTAAAAGAATTCCACTAACATTTCTGACAATTCGCTATTTTGCCAAGGCAATCCTTTAAATTGAAAGGACACCTTTGCCCCCCTTGCACCTCCTGGTAAAGGGCAACGGGGGCGGCTGCCCTTCCTGCCCCCCCAGTTCCGGCGTCCCTGATTGTATCTTACATCTCATCTTATAAAAAGTGCACTACAAAGTACAGTACAACAGGGACCGCGGAGACGGGGGGGCTGGGGGGGCTTTAGCCCCCCCCCCACTTTTTTTGACAGCCAAAATTATTAAAATAGAAATCTAAATGAAACTTTCTAAATTAATTAAACCTCACCCTTTAGCCCCCCCCCCACTCTCTAATACGCTCCGCGGGCCCTGTACAAACTTGGTGATCACATGTGTGAGCTTGCCACTGAATACAGAAAAATGTTTATATAAAAATACTATAAAGTCGGTTTTTGTTCCAATTATCGTTTTACATTATGCCACCTTCATGGCTTCCCCTATCACAGACCAACCGAACAATCTGCCGATGGGTAGACAAAATGTATTTGTTGACATTTCTGTTTAATATGCTTCAGATGACACCATTCATTGACATGATTAAGATTGTACTCAGTCAGAACTGAAAAAATATATAATAAAGAAATTGTGAGCATTGTCGTAGTGACACAGCCATATGTAGGCCACTAGAATTATTTCATATTATGCTAACAATGGACATATCTCAGATCTTATACAAAAGTCAGTTAAAATGTTAGTAATATTACATGTAATTGTTGGTAAGTCAATATATGTGCAGACAATAATCCACACTAGGCTGCTCTAGGAATCTTTAATATTAAACCTGATTTAGCAACATTCCACATTTGTTTAAAGCTATAAACATCTAGAAATGAAACACTATAAACTCATCGCCTTTGCACATAATGGCAGATCACTGATAGTTGGTGCCTCAATAGGCTCCACCACAATGGGCAGAGCAGTCTGTAGGGTCGGCCATAGGGTTTTGTGTATATAGGATCTAATGGTATTTAATTGGAGTATACTGTATATTTACTTTAAATGTTATGACTAATTTTGGGTATTAGGTCTGGTATACAGCTTCTGATTGCTTTAGGTATTATGTAACATTTTGACCATAATAATAGGTATTTTGATCCATATTTATCAGCTATTTAGGATACCACGACCCCCCCCCCCTGGTTGACCCCTAGTCTGATAGTTGGTGCCTCAATGGGCTCCATCGCAATGGGCAGATCGCTGATAGTTGGTGCCTCAATGGGCTCTACCACAGGCAGATCAATAGTTTTTGCCTCAATGGGCTCTAGATACCACAATGGACAGATCTATAGTTTTTGTCTTAATGGGCTCTACCACAATGGGCAGATCTATAGTTTTTGCCTCAATGGGCTCTACCACATTGGCACAATGGGCAGATCTATAGTTTTTGCCTTGAATGGGCTCGACCACAATGGGCAGATCAATGATATTTTTTGCCTCAATGGACTCTACTACAATGGGTATAGAATGCTATTATTTTGTCCTACCACCATGGGCAGACTGTTTATAGTATCATTATTTTGTGTATCAAAAGGATTCACAGGTGTTGTAGTTGTTTTTGCATGCACTACATGTGGTATATTACTTGTGTCGATCACAGAATCACATATCTTGTAAGAAACATGTTTGTATATGTAATGTTGTAGTTAAACACTTTTATTGATAACCTCTCGTATATATGCACATGCAAAACTAACTAATAAAACTATATCTATTGGCGCCAAAAAGTCTTAGTCTCAGACCCCGCACGCGGTCCACCTGCGCGCCAAGGCAACATAACAACAATGAGCTTATTAACTATATTATATCCCTCCCTTTGTCGGATGATAGTTCCATCTATTAATATAAACATTAACGTGTCCGAGTCACTGTTCCTTTGACTAATATGCTGTGGACAGTGATATTGTCCGAACTGTCATTTGGTTCACATTGGTTCATAGTTTACATAGTCCGCGAACCTTGCTGGCTGTCTTACGTTCCGTTTCGGTCTTTGTTGAACTGTTTTTTGTTCTTGGGGGTTTGATGGTCTTGGAACCTTTGGTTCAACTTCCTTGTCATTGTGTTTGGCTGACCTGGTTGAGATCACCTTGAATTGCGAGGAGTTTCGTGTGACAACCTTTGAATCATTCTTGGCAGTGACCATTGTTCCCTTTTTCTTTTCTACGACAAAAGGTTGAGGGTTGTATGGAGCACTGAATTTGTTTTCCTTCGGCTGTTTCAGAAGGACGGTGTCACCTGGTTTGATGCAACTTTCTTTGGCACCCCGACGGTTGTCTGCGCAAGATTTCATTTGTTCTTTCTTCCGAGCATCATATTCAGCCATTGCTGTCTGTTCTGGTTTTGAACCAGAGGGCATCTCCGGTAACATTGTCTTTATCTTCCTGTTGTTGAGGCTTTCGGAGGGGGATATGTTAGTAGTGGAATGGGGGGTTGCCCTGTAGTTGAGGAGAAACTGGTTCATCGCTTGCTTCCAGTTTTTCTTCTCGATGATTGCAGCCCGAATACATTTCTGTAGTGTGCGCATAAACCGCTCGGCCTCTCCATTTGCTTGAGGCCAGTATGGCGTGATCTTGCGGTGAGTAAAACCGCAGTGCTTGGCGTATGACTCAAACTCGGCACCGTTAAATGGTGGGCCATTGTCGCTTTTCAGAACTTCTGGAAGGCCTTGCTCTTGAAAATATTGCATCCAACTTTGGAAGGACAGCTTTTGCGGAAACCGTGGTGAGTACTTCAACTTCGGGGAACCGACTAAACGCATCGATTACGACTAGAAGGTATTCGCCGGTTGGAAAAGGGCCCAGGAAATCCATTGCAACTTCTTTCCAAGGTGCGGATGGCAGCTGGGTCATCTTGAGTGGCTCAGGTGGAGGGTGGTTGTTTGGGGGAAACATCAGGATCAATGTGCAGTTTACCAGTTTTACCAGTTAGCTTTCCAATGCCAGAGAAGAGGCATTCGAACTCTGGGGGATACTGATTAGTTGATGGTATGTGATGGGTAGTGCTGTTGATCGTAACTTTGAGCAAGTTGAGTTGGCAGGCGGTGGTGTAGCTTAGCAGATTTCCAGAGTTCCCGTGAACTACATGGAATTGGGCAGAAAGGTGCTTAGAATCAGTGGAAATGTTGGTTTTGATAACTCCTTTTAGTGGTAGTGGACGTAGTGATCCATAGGAATAAATTTTGTGGTTTGTTTGTTCAAGACTGATTCCTTTGTTGCGGGTAATTTTGTTAAAGGTGGCGTCATCGAGGATATTGACAGAAGCGCCAGAGTCTATCATGACGGATACGCTGTGCCCTGCAATGTTTACATGGCACTTTGGTGATGCGGGTGTTCCAGAGAGATTTGCGATTGTGAAAGCATAGTCTGGTTCGGAGTCAGAATCGGGTGGAGACTGGGGGCGGGTATGGGTGACATTCTTTACATGCTGTGATGATGGGGGTTTGGTGCGGCAAACCCGGGCAAAATGTCCGATTTTCCCACAAGATTTGCAGTCCTTGCCTCTTGCTGGGCAAACTCTGATATGCGGGTATGTCCCACCGCAGTTTCCACAGGTTTCTCTGGCACGAGATTGCTCAGCGCCTCTGAAATTACGTAATCGTTGGTTCTCAAAACGCGATCTTGGGGGGTCTGTGGCTTCCGTATTTGGCTGTTGTATATTTCCGTGACGAACTGAATTTACGCTTGAGAATTCTTGTTGCTCGACTTGGCTGGCTTGTTTTTCGCTTAGTTCGATGGCTCTGCCGGTCTTCATCAGGTTCGGTAGATCAAGATTGTCACGAAGGGCTCGTCGGCGTAAAGAGTTGGACGTACAGGTCAAAATAATATGGTCGTTGATCTCTTTAGCGGGGTCGCTAAATTCGCACGTTTGAGAAAGATGGCGTAATCGAGTATGATAAGAATCAAGAGACTCGTCGGGTTTCTGTTTCGCTTGGCGGAAGTTAATTAAAAACTTCGAAAGCCACATTAGTTTGAGGTGAGAAGTACTGGTTGAGCTTTTCCACTACGGTTTTGTAGTCTTCGTTGCTGCTAGTCGGCAGAGTATCGTAGATATCATCGACATCAGGGCCAGCGTAGTGCAAGAGCAAAGCTGTTTTTCTTTTATCAGCTGTGATGTTAAGTCCGCAAAGTAGCCGTTCGAATCTCGTGAGCCACTTTTTCCATCTTGGGCCAGCATTAGAGTCCTCGTGTACATTAAACGGTGGAAAATCTGGGAGCGAAGCCATGGTTGAGGTGAGTTATAAATACTAGAATTCTGCGATATATATTACTTGTCTTGTCTTATCGCGGTACGTTGTCTATACTCTTGACAGTGTGTTGTTTTGGGTATACTTCGGCTGGTTCGCTTCTTGTATGCTTGTGTGATCGTTGCGGGTTTCGATCGTGTTTCCTCGTCGCCAGATGTAATGTTGTAGTTAATTAAACACTTTTATTGATAACCTCTCGTATATATGCACATGCAAAACTAACTAATAAAACTATATCTATTGGCGCCAAAAAGTCTTAGTCTCAGACCCCGCACGCGGTCCACCTGCGCGCCAAGGCAACATAACAACAATGAGCTTATTAACTATATTATAGTATACAACTTGAAACACTGGCAAGTTTAGTACACTTCATGTGGTATATTACTTGTGTCGATCACAGAATCACATATCTTGTAAGAAACATGTTTGTATACAAATTGAAACACTGACAAGTTTAGGTAAATTATCGACAGATAAGAATTCGACAGCAGGTTCTAAGACAACAAAGCAATCATTCAAAGCTTGCAAGTACATTTTGTCTCCTTGTAATAAGACATTATTTATAAATTTTGGGCAGTTTCTAAGACAACAAAGCCATTATCCAGAGCTTGCAAGTACATTTTGTCTCCTTGTATTAAATAAGACGATTAAATGTTGTTTTTGACCAATCGATCAGTGGTATATTTTGGGCAGTTAAAAGTGCTGATAAACTCATAAAAGCACATTGTTTGCCTCTAGATTGAACGCTAAAAAGGTCATTGCCTTGATGTATATAAGAAGAAAAAAATAGAGCCGAACTTACCTGAATGTTTCCGAATATTTTTGATCTCTTGCTGTCTTGCATCCGTATTTAAAAGCTTGACCGCTCCCCTCATTTAACAAACGTTCCTGATGCTTAATTATTCCCCCCGGATTACGACAAACATCTTTACAGACAGACACAAGATCTCGATCTCGACAATACATAACTCGCGCGAAAGACTGGGTCGAGTGGACTCTGGAGAAACCACCGCGTGTCAAGAATAGTGTGCTGCCCGCTACGCTCGGCAGCAATTATAATCGTTTCATTACCTATTTAAGGCGAACGTCATTTATTTATGAGTTCGAGAATTCATTTTGTATGGATATTGAATTTTATAGTTACAATTATCGAGCAACTGAATAAGATTGTGTAGTTTCATATTATAGGTGTGATTTATTTTATCTTCCTTTCCGCCTTTTATCCAATGATTTATATGTCGGTTAAAAGCCAAGGGAGAGGTTTTTATTAAACTGAAACTTTACAGTTTAATAAAAACCGATACCGGGGCTTATAACTTGTTTATATACTCATCAAACAATATTCTTTTGTATTTTGGAGGTTTTTACGCAACATGCATGCGTACGCGTCCACTATCGTCAGGAAACAATCAATACGTTATACGTATAATCGTTGTGGTCTGTGGGATTTTAATGAGATTTAATGATCTTGCAGTTTTAACACACATTAGCCGAATTCATATTAGAGACGGGAAACTCGTATTAGACGGGAAACTCGTCTTAAATTCGAAATTATCCGTCCCTAAATTCATATTCAGGCGGGTTTTCACAGACGAGTTTCCGTCTAAGACGAGTTTCGCGTCCCTAATCATGATGAATGATAAACATTATAAACGTTCATTTCATGTCACGCACGCTAACACCTGCTTAATAATTAACTTACGTCTTCGTAAACATTATAGTCGATACATAACTGGTACATTAATTTAATAATATGGACAAAATGGAACAATACCTCTGAAAACAGCAGTTGTAGTTCTAATTATTTTGGTAAATTTAGTAACAAATATAATCCCTAAACAGCTCATCGCTTTGTATGTTAGCGCTATTAAAAGTAGACAATATTGAACAGTGATCTGAAGTTATCATGCAACTGACAACAATATCTCAAAATACCTGTATATGATGATATTTCACAAATATATCGGGATTTCTGGACCAATTTTAAACTTAGCAAGGCAAAAAGTCTCCATTCAAGAATATATCTTCTTATCAAAAGGTAAAATACTTAAAATACTTGATTAAATTGTTTACTTCGACGGTATGTAAATTAACAGCGTTTGACTTGCAAGACGTCAAAAACGGACGATTTCAACGCGCTGCCGTTTATCGCGTATTCATTTGCCCAAAGAAGTATTTACGTCAATTGAAAGCTTGTTTATTAAAGAGCCAACTAGTAGAAGCATGATCGATTTGGAGCTTTATCCCATGGTGAAAATCGGTTTTGTTAAGAGGGTATCGTAAATGAGGTAAGATAGTGTGCTCCAAAACTACGATTATTTCTATTCCTAAAAGTAACTCAGATGTCCTGTAAGTCACGTACCCGGTTCTTTGAATAACCGAAAACAAGATTTTTAGGGTTTTAGATCGATTATAAACGGTTGTCGTCGTGAAATTTGTCGGTAAACTCAGCGCATATTTTCCCAGACAAAACGGCGATTTAGGGTGGTCGCGTGTTAAAACGGCATTTTCTCAAAGTTAAAAAAGCATTTGACCTAAAAAAATATATGGTGCATTTTCCGATATAATAAGGTATATCTGGGCAAAATTTGAGCAAAATCGATTTTCCCGTCGTGGCCGCCTTATGTTTGATTTTTGTGGACATCCTCTCTTAAGATTTTACCACGTATAAAATGCATACACGTGAATAAATGAAGAAAGCCGATTAGCTTATTTGTCTAATGAATAATAATGAGCTATTGAATTAAAGTTAAAGATTTGTATTTTTATATCCATGATTACACATTCACCAAATATTAATAACAATTATTACAGTGGTAGTATATTTTACACTGGTCCAGAAATACTGCACTATGCAAGTATACGTAAATACTATGTATATATTTTTATGTGGATAAACTAAGCGGCGTACCGAGATAATTTCGAGCAGCGGGATCCTCCACAGCCTCTTCGCTTTACCGACCAGCAGTCAATTCTACAAACAATTTACCGACCATTTCCAATCAATTTTCTTAAAAGTCGCGTTTTTTCCTACATAATCACCGTTTTACAGACGAGTTTCTAAACTCCCCACACCACCACACCCCTCGTCCCGTATGGTATACGCCCTTGGAGCAGGGTTATTTAAGATTATATGTAGAGTATGTTTCCCCAATCCAGTCGAAAATCTCTTGGCATGGATCGCTCGAGTTGGAACAAAATAATAGGCATGACATGAAGGAAGTATAGGCCCACCTTCGTATGGCCAGGTTATGAGAATGGTTATGACCATGCATGACGACTGTTTTGATTTTGTTCTCGTATATGATATGATTGGTTGATTTTCTTCACGTGATCGGCCTTGTATAGCTTTGTTATAAAACCAGCGTTCTTCCCTTATTTCTTCTTATAATTATCGTCGAGTCTCGTTGACGACGAAAAGCCCCGAGTTTTCTCTTTCTTATTTCCAGACTGGCAAATTTATATTAAACGAGGATTTATTTTTGAAGACAACAGATGGCAACTTACAGAAGCTAAGGCTATAAGTTCAATTTAATCACTATTACTATTAATGGAGCGTTAGGACAATAAGAACTAGTGAGTAGTGTTCGAGCTATATTATTAGCAGGGATTATTATTGTTTATTGCTCTGAATTTGAAACAATGTTTTCCCAGAACTGCGGTGTTGACCAGGGCAAGGCTTTTATTTATAGTGCTAATGAATACTGAATAGATCCTAATTTGGAAACAATTATAGATCCTCGAAAATCATGGATATAATATGGGAGTATCACATAAGGGTATTATAACTAAAATTGAGAAACTTTATTTTCCAGACGCCACACAACTACAACAACCTCGACTTTATTTGTTATTTCCATTTTATGCAATCTTCAAAATTAAATTCTGCCTGGAGTGTTGAAAATAATCGGAAGATGAGGCAGTGCGGCGATATTGTGTCGTCCATGAGTTATTCTGCAAATATCTACGTGCTATATATTATTGAGTTCAATATAAAACTGTATGTTATCCAAATATTAGTATGACGTAATACTGAGAGACAAATGCATGATGGGATTGTTGTGTTGTTAGTTGAACTTCCTCGTGAAAGTAACTTACTGTACAAAACTACATTTGTAATAAACGTGAAAATAAAGAGTGATTTCATTACAAATACGGTGTTCTAAAGTCATGGCTTCAACAGGTTATGGGCCCAGCAGAGAATCACGCTGGTCAAGGTTGACTTTCGATGGAAACGAAAGCAATTACGAACTGTGGGAAGCGAAATTCCTCGCGCACATGAGGTTATTAAAACTAAAGGATACTATCCTGCCGTCTGAAGAAGAGGCTGACGCAACAAAGAACGAAGAATGCTACGCCGAGCTTATACAGTGTTTGGACGACACCAGTCTGTCATTGGTAATGAGGGATGCTACCGACGATGGCCGAAAGGCTTTACAAATACTCCGAGACCATTATGCAAATCAAGGCAAACCAAGAATCATCACACTCTACACTGAGCTAACGTCACTTGAAAAAGCACTTCACGAGACAGTCACAGATTACTTAATAAGAGCCGAGAAAGCAATAACAGCGCTTAAGAACGCCAAAGAAACGTTAAGCGATGGGCTAATAATTGCTATGATCTTAAAGGGGCTGCCTGATTCATATAAACCGTTCTCGATACATGTGACCCAAAGTGCAAGTGAGATAAAGTTCGCGAAGCTTAAGAGCATGTTGAGGAGCTTCGAAGAAACGGAAAAGCTCAACACCAAACCGAAAGTTGATCAGGTAATGAAAGCTGAGTTTCCTTCGCAAACAATGACATGTTATGGCTGCGGGAAAAGAGGGCATTTAGTCAGAGAGTGCCCTGCTAAGAGCGAGAGGAAGTGGTGTAACTATCACAAAAGTACAACACACTCGGATAGCACCTGCAGAAGTCAGCAAAAGAGCAAAGACCAAGCCAAACAGGTGTCGGAGAAAGAAAACACCTCTAAAGATGAACATTCATTTGCATTCAAAGTTAACGACGAAGCAACAGGGAAAATCAATCGAATGGGAATGTTGGTTGACACAGGTGCCACTTCTCACATTGTTACTACTGATATTTTAAAGCAAATAGACATGACATTTAAACCATCAAAACATTACACTGAACTGGCTGATGGCACACGAGCCAGTAATATTGCATTGAAACGAGGGGATGCTGAAGTGTTTCTGAAAGATACAATTGGAAAATGTGTGAAAACGGTGCTGAAAAACGCCTTATATATACCATCCTATTCTCAAGATATTTTCTCAGTGAAGGCAGCCACATCAAATGGAGCCGAGCTTCGATTTGCCCAAGATACTGGTGAGCTAACCCTTGAAGATGGTACCATTGTTGAAATTGAAGAACATGGACGGTTGTACTATTTGACTTCCATAGACAGTCATGAGAACGATAGCGTAAGTGAAGTAGATAAAGTAAATCTCTCGTATGATATTAACACATGGCATGAAATCCTAGGGCACTGCAATTTTGAAGAGATTATAAAACTACAGGGGGTAGTTAAGGGCATGAAATTCTCAGGTAAAATTGAGTCATCTAAGTTAGGTTGTAATACATGTGTAGAAGGAAAATTTGTAAACAGCAGGAGTAGGATTCCTGATGCAAGATCTCAAAAATCATTGGAGAAAGTGCATGTGGATTTGGCAGGTCCAGTTTCTCCTGTATCAAGAGAGGGGTTTAAGTACTGCATAGCTTTTACTGATGTTTTCTCAGGAGCAGTATTTGTTTACTTTCTGAAATGTAAAAGTGACACCTTTGTAGCAACAGAGAAATTTCTAGCAGACATCACTCCTTATGGCAAGGTAAGTTGCATCCGTTCTGACAATGGCTCAGAATTTACAGGTAAGGCGTTTCAAACACTACTAAGGGAGCGTGGCATAAAACATGAAACTTCTGCTCCCTACTCGCCACACCAGAATGGCACCGCCGAAAGGCACTGGCGCACATTGTTCGAAATGGGCAGATGTCTTCTTCTTCAATCAGGGTTACCCAAAACTCTCTGGCCCTATGCAATTCAAACCGCAGCTCACATTAGGAATAGATGTTTTAATAAGAGAACAAAGACAACACCCTACTTTAGCCTTACTGGGAAAGTACCTGATCTTTCTAAAATGTGGATCTTTGGATCTGAATGTTTTGCTTACGAACAGGAGCATAAGAAATTAGACTCAAGATGCAGCAAGGGGGTATTTGTGGAATACGACAAAAATAGCCCTTCTTACCTAGTGTACTACCCAAAAAATGGGAAAATCATGAAACATCGACTCATTAGATTCATCAAAAAATGTAGTGTAGAACAGGACACACAAACTGATGAGTCCAGCAGGGATTGTGATGTACATGAGAAATCTGACCATGATACTAGATCAGACTTAGATAGTATGAACCTCCCTGTTTTAAGTGCAATGCCGCCAAATACAGTGCCTGATGAGGAGCCTAGGGATAGTGAGGGAAGGCATTGCAACCATACTGAGAATGACAGTGAGACAAAACGGTATCCTCAAAGAGAAAGGACCCTCCCAGATACTTAGAAGAGGACACCCTCCTCCCTAAGAATGCCGATTGTGCCCACATTAGTGTAGATTACTGCTACAAAGTTTGTGGATTACCACAAAATTACACAGAAGCCATGGGATCACCTCAAGCTAGGGAGTGGGAGCAAGCAATGAAGGAAGAGATCAGCTCTCTGAAGGAAAATGATACTTACGAATTATCAACTTTACCAGAAGGTAAAGCTTCAGTAGGGGGAAAATGGGTGTACACAACCAAACAAGATCAGAATGGCATAGAGTCCTTTAAGGCCAGATATGTAGCGAAGGGTTACAGCCAGGTAAAGGGTATAGATTATCAAGAAACTTTCGCCCCGACAGCCAGTATTACTTCAATTAGGGTCTTAATGCAGTTAGCAGTAAAACATGATCTTATTGTCCACCAGATGGACGTTAAAACTGCATATCTGCATGCCCCCATTACTCAAGAGTTATACATAGACCAGCCACAAGGGTTTGAAGAGGTTTCAGAGAGTGGTGAGAGGTTAGTATATAGGCTAAAGAAATCGCTATATGGTCTAAAACAATCAGGTAGAAATTGGAACATATTGTTACACGAGCATTTAGCAAATGACGGTTTTGTCAGAAACCATGCTGATCACTGTGTATATAAGAAACAAGTTGATGATAAAATTGTTATCGTCATTGTTTGGGTTGATGACCTAATCATAGCTTCAGATCGTATGCAGTTAATGGAAGAATTTAAAGAAAGTATGAAGACACAATTTAAGATGAAAGATCTAGGTAGAATCACTTTCTTCCTCGGAATGGATTTTAAGCAAAGCAAGGGTGAAATAAAAATTAATCAGAAAAGATTCATTCTTAAAATACTAGAGAGATTTGGAATGATAGACTGCAAGCCCAGGTTAACCCCATGTGAGCAACGATTAGAATTTAACTGTGGTGAATTGACCAACGCCAGACAGTATGGAGAAATGATAGGAAGCCTAATTTATGCCATGACCTGTACAAGGCCTGATTTAAGTTGGATTGTAAGCAGACTGTCTCAAACTCTGTCAAACCCCAGAACGGGAGATTTAATTGCTGCCAAACATGTCCTAAAGTATCTAAAGGGTACCGTGGATTATGAACTCTGCTTTAAGAAATCTGATGCTGACTTGCAGCTCACTGCTTATAGTGATTCAGATTGGGCCTCTTGCCTGGAAGACAGGCGAAGTACTACAGGTTACTGTTGTACTCTAACTGAAGCTACATATACTTTAAAATACTCTCATTTAAATTTAGCCTGCGAGTAGCAGGTATTGCCCAATTTCCTCTATCACCCTCTAATACCACGCCTTCTAAGCAGGCTAATTTTAATTGTTAATGTATAAGTCAGTGCAATCAAATATTGACTCCAATACCATGAAAAAGTAGTAAAAAAAACTTTTTTCTGTATTCTCCACTCACGGCCTTGCCTTTGCCTTCCTCAGGGCTGACTTAGCCCATGAACCTCCTTTGCAAAAATGTCTGACTATATACAGTCTATACTGTCTCCCTACCTTGGGGCAAAGGCTAGCATTACAACCCACATAAAGGCTAACTTGGCTAGTAAAAGCTAATTAAGTTAAAGCTTTGTCCTTGGCAAGGCTCCATTGGCATTGTGCTATAGAAGCTAAGAGGTGGTGAAAAGTGATTGCATCCTTATCCTGGTTTTAAATTGTCTATTGTTTATTTGTTTTTAACTTCTAAAAATAATCTAGAACATTCCAAGCCTTCCAAAGTACGCATAGCCATAGTCATAGATCCTGCGTGTCTCTGCAGCTCACCCTATTTTATAGATCTTAATCTCATTGAAATAATAAAAATCAACTTCCAGGCATGCTTGTTGAAGACCGAGACTGCTTGTGTTACTCAACAGCTAATATGATAATTGCTAATATAAATTTTTCAGTCGTCAGCAGCTACGTCATCATATGTTTCATATTTTGAGGAAAGATTTACCAGCAAAATAGGAATTTAATATAATTATAATTAATTTAGATTTTATTTAATTAGTCGGTGGTCTTTCATGGTCAAGTTGGTGTAGGTTTGTTCTCCTGACTTAAAGGACATCGGCAACGGATTTTTTTATTGGCTATTTTTGTTCACGTTGGTTATCTTAATAAGGATACGTATTTTATTTGGAATGAAAATTATTCGATTCGGAGTAAGAAGCGAATGAAGTTGGTCTAATTATGCATGGTGTCCGCCATCTTGAAGAAATTCCCGATATGCTAATTTATGCTGAAATGCCTTACTGATGTCATTGGCAGGGGAACGGATTATACAATGTATACGGCCCTTGTAAATAGCTATAGTTTACATGCTGTTTTTTTCTACCTTATTTGAGGAAATTGCATAAAAATGACATAGCAACCTTGTTTATTTCTATAAATTTCCATAATAAGCGTTCTTTCGCCTTGCGGAAGATATGCGACGAGTATTTACGTCTTAGTGTAGGCGCGCCGAACATCTTGTGTCAATGCAATATACGGTTGACATAAGTTTAATTTTTTAAAATCACTGTGGAAACCAATTCATTTTTTGTCCATTTTTTTCTGGGCGAGGGTAGGTAAGAAATGATGCTTTAGTTTTCTAAAAAACATATAAAACGCAAAACATAAACGGACTATGTTATAATCTATATTTTTCCACAGACTATTGCATTCATGTAATACGTATTAAACCATGAAGGTCAAAGTTAAGCAATGTATATTGCCCTGTGTACGGCTGCAATAGTGATAGTCAACTGAAGACAAATAGAAACGTTAATTTCTTTCGTTTTCCTTGCGGCAAAATGCCTGAGCAGAAGAGCCGTAGAGCGGCCTGGGAAGAATTTTGCAAACGAAAAGCATTCAAACCCTCACTTTGTACAAGGATTTGCTCGCTTCATTTTACCGAGGAGTCGTATGAACCCTCGCATTCTCCTCAATTCATCGAAAGCATTGGATACACAGAGAAAACGAGTTTGCGCGTAAAGCCCAATGTTTACCAACGCTTGACAAGCCTACGACCAGTGATAGCGTTTCTAACGTATCTGCATCGCCACAATCGAAGAGAACAAGGAGACAAACCGAGAGGAGACAACGTCAAAAGATACCAGTACTTGAAAGATACATTTACCAATAGCTTTAATAAATTCTGCTTCTTCAATGTCCTTATTTTTCTTCATTGTTTCACAATTTAGAATCTTGAAGAGTGGTTAAAGTCACTTTCATCAACAGAGGATGAAAATTTGTCGGTTGTGAATGTGACTTGCAAGTAATCTAAGCGATATAAAAGCAGACGTTCGCATAGACTCAGACGCAGTTTGTGAGGAAGAAATAATAGCCAGTTCAGATCTCTGAAGACATTTAGTTGATTTACGCTCCACAGTTAGAATCAAAATACACTCAGAAGTCAGACCTCGCTGAAACACACAAGTAAATCACACACATTCAAAACACAGACATTCGGAAGCAACGGCGCAGAATAAATGACTAGAACAAATCGCCAGAACTGAATAGGACTGTAAATGCAGCTCTAACAACTTTAGAGGCCGAACATACGTTAATCATCGAAGAACTACCTTCTGCACTACAAACGACATCATTAGAAAATTTTGACCAAACGAAGTAAAACTATAAATACCATAAGTCCATAACTAACCCACAGCTAACTAAAACCAACATTGACCGCTTCCTTCAGCATTTGTGACTAAAGGGTCGTACTCATCGTACTCTAAAGCCTTTTCGTGCGAGAAAAAACTTCCTATTGTCTTTGTTTGCAAGGGACAGTGGCCACACTTGCACCAACTGCGCGATTTAAGACGCCAGATATTCTCAGCCTCGAATGCTTCATCGAAGTCTCAAGTCGTCGTCTGAGCCTTTGAGGACGACTCCCTCTCGGAATCGCTTCTGCCCCACTGCTACCAGTATTTTTGTTTAAAACAGGTTCAAACTGATAAGGTAACACTTCACCTAACTGATTCTCGTGAATTTCGTCCATAGAAAGCCTAGAACCGACGAAAATTCTTCACAAAAGTTAAAACTGATCAAAACCTATAGTAGCGACAGCGCATTGTTTTGCTTCTCCCCTGCCAATGACGTCAGAGGCCTCAAATGACATGAAAGATAATTTTCCAAAATATGCTTTCAAAATGGCGGGCGATATGCATAATTAGACCAAATTCATTCACTCTTTACTACAAATTGAGATATTTTCATCGCAAATGAAATACATATCTTGACTAAGACAATTATAGAGAACAAAACAAGGCAATAAAAAAATCCATTGCCGATGTCCTTTAAGGTGGTTTTCCACTAGGCGAAATTTTTCGACCGAACCAAAATTTCTATTGTTCAAATTCAAAAGATTTCTGATTAGTTCCATCTGAGTGCTTGTAAGGCAAAAGAAAATTTCGATTCGGTCGAAAAATTTAGTGGAAAACGGCCTTTACAAGCTCTCAGATGGAACTAAACAGAAATCTTTTGAATTTGAACAATAGAAATTTGATCGAAAAATTTCGCCTATAGTGGATGTAAATTGCTGACAAATAAACTATTTTCATTATAATGCCACATAGTTACTAAATTATTGGGTATATTTGCAATGATATCTCAAATGTGTAAGAGCGACAGTATCTTTTTTAATTAGTAAAGTATGAACTAAAATGAACGAACTGACCAATTAAGTCAATTAACTGATCAATATTTTAGAACTATCATTGTGCTCACAAAACGCTTGGTATCAAAGACTCTATATCGTGTGGTTGAAAGATGTTGTGGGGGTTGGACTGGTGATGATTGCATGACAGGTATGTTATAGTGGACTGTGGATGCAATATTCTGTATGGACAGGTGTCAACTATTGGTTATACGGTATCAATACGGAACAGCTATTACGTCGTTTGTTATAGTTATCGCGGTAGGAAATTTATTTATATAATTTGTCAGGGAAAAATACAGGGAAATGTTGGTTGTAGGCCTAGTATACAGCCGTGAGTAACGGCAATCGCTCGCCCTTTTAATTAGTGGTTTATTTACCAGGCTTTGTGCCGAAATATGCCATAGGCATGCAATTAATTCTTTATTACTTGGCAAGTCCTTTCTAATCTAGACTCGTAGATGAAATAAACAGATTGTTTCATTGTATACGTCAGTAAAAATTGGAGTGTGACCCAAGAAAGATTCTTCATAAGTCACGGTTCTATTATGGCAATTTTGTTAAGGGAAACAACTTGCGACGCCCCTATAGCTTGCAATAATATTTATTTATGGTGACTGAATGTTCTCAATCATAACATCTTCATTATATAGCTACTGATGAAGAACAAGGAAACAACTTTAAAAGACAATCAAGTAAATGAGCACTGCATTGATTTTGGATAAGAAATAGAACTTAAACATCGGGTTAAAGACATTAAAATTATCTTCCTTTTTATATCATATATGTAAACCAACTAGTTCTTGGCCAAACTTTTATTTTTTATGTAAACCCAAGAAACTACGTTGTTTTTTTCATGTAAGCCCAAGAAACCACATGCATATGATGGAAAAGCTTATACTCTAAAATTTTTTTCAAGGAGTCAATCCAGGAATATGTCCAAGATATTCAAGCACAGGACGTTTTGGACGTTGTGCAGATGAATGCCAAACTGACGCAGATTGTGGAAAGACCAAGAAGTGTTGCAGGTCAACATGCATAGGACTGAAATGCGTGTCACCATGTAAGATGTTTTCAGTAAAATAAACAAGCAGTAGAATACAATTATATAATAATCAATATAAGAATGTATCACCCCAAAATTTCAGAAAATATAAATCTAGCTAAAGATCAACATCTTCAGAAATGTATGTGGATCGAAAACATGCAGGAACGAAATTAAATTACGTTTTTATATTTTGAATCGACATATACTGTAAAATAAGATCAGATCTTGCAAGATCTCGAATACTAGAGTATCATGCGAGAAAAAAACTAATATTAGGTGTGTAAGATTGCCGTCTGATAGATAAAAACCTACTGAGTACTGTGTCCGGATTTTAGGTAAAACCTTCTCTAAATATCGGCACATAATGCTAACCTAAGAGCAAAAATAAAATTTCACATACCTGTGCTAAAAGCGGCTTTCTGATTGGTTCCGTGAGCAGGTGAGTTATTTCGAACTCTTCTGCCCTTCGCCACACTTATGCACCCGCGATAAAACTTCTTACGTTGCCGTCCGCGTCAATAACAAAGGCGGGCAAGATTTAGCCGATAAACATAAAATTTAAAGAACTTTTTTCGGTAACTCACCTGCTGAAACTGAAGAAAACCAAAGAAAAAATGCGATGTTTAATGTTTAATTATATATATTTTTGTACATTCTCCCAGAAAGTACTCAAAACTAGTTATTTCATTAACTACATTAACCCCAGTTATATCACATTAATATTTTCAACAGCGTGTAAATGTCTTAATGGAGGAATTTGTGACGCAAACTTTCGCTGTGTTTGCTCTATTGGATTTTCTGGCAACAGTTGTGAGTTTGGTAAGTACTATATAGTTGTCCTGTCAGGTCTTTCACATAATTAGCGCAAAAATATTTGCCAAAACTTTTGCATTAAATTGGTCATTTTAATTATAATAATTATCATGAAATAAGGCGTGTTACTGACCTTGCTGGCACAATCCACAATTCCTGCAATAGACCTTTGCATTTATTACCCGTTCTATTGAATATAGTGGCTCAATTCAAGTTATATATATTAAGCTTGTATTAAGAATTAAGGTCAATCCGTATTACACGTCAGGAGATTAATGCACTCAGGATAACTATTTTAAGTATGATTGAATCTATTTCATCTGCTAATCCTATAAAAAGATTACCCTTGGAATGTCCAAAATCCATTTACAGCCGACAATTTGATAAAAGAATATATAAAAAAATAAGGGGCTTTTTAGATAATCTTGCATGGTTTGCAGGAACGGGTGGAAGGTGAGATGATTGAAATAAATCGAAAGTTAAAACGCCGATTAAAATAACTCAAATGTTTTGGAGAAGACCTCGCAGTTGAAGAAGATTATTCTTGCTGCTTGAACAACCTGTCGCGTTTATACAATTATACTACTATTTTATCTATAGATAAATAATGTAGTTTTGCTGAATCGTGCAACGTAACATTTTTCAATCATCCCGCCTCACATATCTTCTCGGTTAAGCGAGATCATGTAAACTGCCACAAAAACACGGCATTTTGCAAATCCAAGATATGAATTAAGATCATGACAAAAAATTTATCGTTTTATTTACCATTGATTTTAATCCATATCTTGGTCTTGGATTTGCAAGATTCATTTCATTGGAATTTGTTTTATTTTATAGTCTAATTAGAGTGTGGTTATGAGGAGTAGATACTCGCAACTACATGAATAAGGAACTGCTGTAGAATTAATATGTTGCAATGACTTCTTTCTTTTTATTAATATGTTGCAATGACTTCTTTCTAAAATGAAGTGCAGTCGTTTTCCGTTGTACAATAAAATTATTATTTTATTGTACAACGGAAAACGACTGCATTTCATTTTAGAAACTTTGTTTTTCGATCAAATTTGAATCTTAGTTCTAAAATAAATAAAATAAAATAAAATAACGTAAATTGTATTTTGCGTTTAGGCATCAGAATAGCACGAGACAGTTGTGTAAAGCAGAACATCGCGATCAAGTATGGGACCGTATCATCCGATACCCTCACACTTAATGTTTCCGAGGCTAGAGCTAACATGCAGCAACTTGCTGATATCGGGAAAAAAGAATTAAATAGTAAATGTAGATCAAAAGCGACACTTAGACTTGGGACTGTACAGGTATCTGAGTCATCAGGCTACACGATCGAAGCATCGTTGGAATATTTAGTATATGCAGGGTACATACGTTGGGATTTCGCCACGTTTGTTGCGAATGCTAATCTATTTCAAGATATAGTTAATGACCCTAAGAAAGCTCCCGCTATTCAAGGGCAGTATTCGTCGTATGGAGCAACAAACGTTACTAAAGGTTCTAGTGGTTTAAGTGTCGCATCAACTTGCTGTAATTCTGGCTCGGTTGTTAACAGAGGATCTTGCCGTACGTTTTACTTTATTTATCAAGCCAACAACAGCAACAACAACAACAACAACAACAACAACAACAACAACAACAACAACAACAGCAGCAACAGCAACAACGCCGACAACGACAACGACAACGACAACGACAACGACAACGACGACAACAACGACGACGACGACGACAACGACGACGACGACGACGACGACGACGACGACCTAAAGCCAATGAATAGCTATAAATGTGAATAAAATAATTAAAAATAGTAATTATAATATTTTTAAATGATACAGCGGTCATCCAAGTTTAGTACGAGTTTGCATAATTCGAAATATATTTTTCCTTAACAGAACAATGCAACGCTCAGTTTTATCACGATAAAAATCAAGACAAGTGTATTGAATGCCCAGGCAATACATACCAACCTAACAGAGGAAGTACAAGTTGTTTAACGTGTCCGTCTGGCCAGATGCCAAACAGTGCTAAGACACAATGTGAAGGTAAAATCAAGTCAAGTTTGGTTATTGCCCATCATACTCTTGGGTTATAATCTATGTTTGGAATATTACATGACAGTTAATTCCTCATGTTGATAATTCGATAATATAGTCGAAAATTTTCGTTGCAGTGGCCTGTGTCCCATCGTGTCAAAATAATGGAATTTGTAGAAACGGTCTCTGCTACTGTCCTCAAGGCCATGAAGGGGTGTCTTGTGAAATACGTAAGTATTCTCAAGCGTGGCCGTTCGCCGTTTTAAATTATTTCTTTATACATCATTTAGTTGCCTTGAATATGCCTAGTTAGGTTTGGGCTACTTTTTTCTCAACAATGTTCATTTTAATTATTGCATGTGTAATTCCAACCTTTTCGTCCCGTCCGAAACAATGCAGTCTGTATAGTTCAGTAAGGTTGAAAAAACGCGCATCCAACTAAAATTAAGCAGCCGCTGTAGACATTAATTCATTCTATGGTCTTCTATACATCTGACTAGTGACATCATTGCATGTGACATAATCGTTACATCAATTTACAATACTTAATTATAACTTCGTGTAATACTAGTATTATCCGTATCTTTTTCCCAAAGAAGAAGCAACTGGGATGATACAACAGTTTGGAAACATTTTTTACCTGTGATTAAAAGTAAATAAAACACTGTGAAAGAGTCGTAACCTAGTCTCATTTCAAACAAACATCGTATTTACAAAAGAATAACGAAATACTAATTAGTTACAAGCAATACGCTTGCATGTTATTTTTGTTTGCCTCCAGTATGAATTGTCAGCATTACGTAATACCAACAACGTCCTTTACTTGTGCCAATTAGCCATTGTTGCAGCAAAACATGCTGATATATGGAGTACGATTTTCCTAATAAGATGGCAATTCTACCAATATGCGTCCTGAAACCCTCTTATGCATGAATTAAGATGTCAGGTAATGAATTCGACTGTAAAAGGGTTATTTTGAACCTTTTGTAGCGGTTTGTATGCAGGGTTGTCAGCATGGGACATGTACCTGCCCTGGACACTGTGCGTGTAATTCTGGATGGACAGGAATCAAGTGTCATAAATGTAAGTTAGGCGACTTGACGAAAATCTAGTTCAGCAATTGATGCACGTTTTCAGTTTAATAATATTATGTATTCATTGAAGCACGTTTGTCTAAAGTATACTTAAACGCACACCTTTATTTTTCTAATTCCTTTTTAAATTCAACTTGCATTGAGTATTGTGATTCCTGCACGTTTTCATGTACTGACATGAGTAACAGTGTACTATTCGTCAGTGCTGCACTTGTATAACTATAGCTGTGAAACACAAAAGGATCGAAATCATGCTGATTTACATGTTAAACTCTAAGTTCAATTCTCACCAAATATTATCCATTTATTTTAAATTGTTGAAGAATATATTATGTAGAATTGAAATGAATTTTATATTGGATATTCTTTATATCTGGTATTTAAACTCACTAATTTATTTTGATCGTCAGATATACGCCCGTATTCTAAAAGCTCACTCACGCTCACACTCAATGAGTGGAGGTTCAGTCTGGGCTTCTCTTGAGTGTCAGTGCTGTTTTTGAATACCTGGAGGATGAGTAGTTGCATAGTAAGGTACGACACTAACCCTTCAGCTATTTAAAAACAACACTGACACTCAAGAGAAGCTCAGATTGAACCCTCCACTCATTGAGTGTGAGTGAGCTTTTAGAATACGGGCGATAATCTCAATTTTTACCCTAGCAATCTGCAGCAAAACTTGTGAAAACGGTGGTGAATGTGTCGCTCCAAATACATGTTCTTGTCCACCATATTTTACGGGTCCTCAATGTACCACCATATTTTACGGGTCCTCAATGTACCACAGGTAAATCAAGCATGCAATAACATGATTTTATTACTAATCTACTTTTCCGATGCGTGAATGGCACTTCAATCAGTTACGGTCGGATCATTCCATTGTGTTTTCGTTGTTTTGGAAATCCCATGCCAGTCATGCCAATTAGGGAAAGTACATTTATTACACCGGGGGAGGGGGATGAAGATGTCTTGAAAAAAGCTCATATTTTTACAGGGCCCCTGTTGAGGTTATTGGTAAATTTTGATGCCCCCCCTCCCAAGTTTTTAAAATTTTCAATGCCCCCCCTCTAGAATTCGGAATCGAAGGAGTACAATCCGGAATTCTCTCTTATCATAGATTCAATTTGCAGTTCCTCAAGATGTCTGATATACTCAAGTGCTTCTCCTTAACAAAACTACCGATCTGCTGCTTCTTTCATCTCACTAGCGCCAGATGAAATGGCACCGTCTTTAAAACATTTTAAATTGGCTCTAGGAGTGGAATTATCAACAGGTTGTTGTTGTCCATCATTCAGCATATTCGGAGACTTGAACACGTTCATGTAGTGGCCAGGATTTCCTGGATCAGGGTAATGTGCTGGAACCTTACAGTATGTTGCCCCCACCCAACGTATCTCCCGGCATCTGTTGCAAATGTCTTTGCATGCCTGTCAAGAATGCATGCAAAAGTGCCAGTATGCTTCAATTTCTTTAATTTCCATCCCGTTTGTACGAAATATCCCATAAACATAGAACATATCATTCTTGCAAATTGTATATGCTTTTTTGCTTTTTGGCGCGTAAATTACTTCACAAACCTGGCGCAAAAAAATTTTAAATAAGCTATAGGTGATTTCCTGTATCCATTTAGAAGAGCAGACTAAGGATATCTTAAAACTAAAATCGGTTTCCAATACAACCATCAGGGACGTAGCAAAGCATCTGACATTTGGGGTGGGGGGGATGTCAGAGGATTATACGTGTAATAATTATAATAAAGCTTTTTGTGATTGATTGGTACTCTTATACTAAGTTTTGGGAGAAAAGGGGGGTCCTTGGGGTCCTCCCCCAAGAAATTTTTACATTTTCGAAGCTCTAGGACTGAATTTCTGGCGTTTTCTAAAGCAAATTTCGCAAACAAATTGCATGTAAATTGACTGTATTTTACAAAAATGGTTATCATTTCACAAAAATAATTACTTTATTACGCAAATTTTACCTGAAACTGATGTAAAAATTTTAACTTTAATTTGCTGGGGTCAAACCTTTGAAAAGTTTAGAGCCCTCCCTTCAGTATATCAAGAACTTTCAGAGCCCCCCCTTTAATGCCAGAAAATATTTCGGAGCCCCCCTTAACATCTTCATCCCCCCCCCGGCATAATAAATGTACTTTCCCTTACTTATATTCATTGCATTTGTTAATTTGATATTTAACAATATTATAATTGATTGAGGTTGAGCATGATGTGAACAATTATCAAATTAGACCAAGCCTGACGTTTGTCGTACTGATAACACAAACGGAGGGCTGGTAATTCTTCACATCTGGCAAAAACCGATTTCAAAATTTTTTTATTATTTATTCAAAAGATGAAAAAGACACCCGCACCTGTGGGCTGTGGGTTCAATCCGTCGAAATAATGACTAGTTCTCTTTTCCAAATATTTTCTTTTTTTCTTTCATAAGTACGTTTAAATGTTTCAAAATATTTCGTGGATGGTTTCTTTGATATTTCTTGATTATATTTTAAAAGTTGTTTCCTTTAAACCTGCAGACACGGCGCCATATTGTTTTAGTCGTGTTCCACATTTCGTATTCGTATTTCCACAGCATGACGTCGTAACGTTTAAAATATGATTTGTTTCATATTCAACGTTATGACGTTACTTTGTTGAATATTATGTGAAACCTCCATATTTGGTCGGTATTGAGTTGATGTGACGATTTTATAGTTGCCTGTTAGCCAATCAGTAACCATGAATCCTTTAAAAAAATAATAAAATGTGCTATGATGCAAATGATATTCGTGCTGGATCGCAACCACATTCAGTGAGCCTAAATCCGGTAACGACTAACAACGTTGTAAACATACATGTTAGTTCCAAAACAAGAAACAATTATGTCTAGAACGTCGCAAATCTAATTTAAGCAATATCTAATCTGAGTTATTTAAAACATTGCAGGTACTGTAGGAAGGCATTTTGATTGAGCTTTATCCGGCGGATATACGTTTAATGACAGAGACGTATAACCTCCTTCGTGAGCCTCCTCCAGATAAATATTGTTTTGCAGTTTCTCATATTAGCTGAAGATGATTCTTTAACAGAATTGAAACGAAACAAATTTGTTTTCTAGATTTCTGCCGCACGCCATGTGAAAATGGAGGAACATGTCGTGCTGGAAGTTGCATTTGTCCAAGTGGATGGACTGGTCCAATCTGTGAGCAAGGTGAGTGAGGATTTTTAATACATATCCACATTCTACTATTTTCCCGATATACGAAAACGAAAACGTGTAAGTAAATACGTTTCCGGATAACATACCATGCTAAAACTGATAAATCTTAATTTTTAAACTTTACCGATATGTACACAAGGTTGTGGGCAAGGAAGATGTGTTTTGCCTGAGCAATGCAGCTGTCCTACAAGACTGGGAGGACGTAAATGTGAACTTTGTGAGTATAAGTTCTTTGTAATAGTTTCTCATATTAGCTGAAGATGATTCTTTAACAGAATAAAAAAACCGTTAACTAACTAAACCGTTAACTATTAATAACCGTTTACTATTTGTGAGTATACTTTATTGGTCCAAGATTTAAATTATGCATGCATCTCAAAAATTGGTAGCCCGCGTGCAGGCCCAAGGGAACTGATAGTGGGCCTGCAAGCAAGGCCCGGTATTTTGTACTTTCCGCGTTCGCCCACGAACGCGGCATTCTGATTGGCTGTTTGCTGTTGGATTCTATAATTAGGTCAGTGATTCATCACAAAGGCTCTCGATCAGCTCAAAATTCGAAAATTGCTCACTTTTTTCGATTATAAATGGAACAAGAACAGACTGTTTATTGTTTACTTGAAGGAAGAGATGTTTTTTCCGTTATGCCAATGGGGATTGCTTGTCGTGAGGTGTTGGAATAGCAACATTATGACTGGGGTAAACTATAGTAACCTTTACTTGAGTTTAATTAATTTCAAACAGACTTGATACGTTATATGTTCCTCAAGAAAATTATCTTTTGGTTGATGTAGAGATGCAGTTGCATGTAAGCCTATTCGAAAGACTTTGCGATTTACAAGGTTTCGCTGAGAGAGCGAAACTGAAGACGGAATTAAATTGCCGTTTGAAACGAAACGATCTGGACGCTCTGAACGCTCTCTTCTTTTGTAGAGTTCTTTACCAAATGAAATAACTGAAATAAATTTCGTACTTTCCGCCGCCAACAAGAATTGCACACACGATCTGATAAGTGAGACAATTTATTTATAACAATGCCAATGGCGACAGGCTGCCGACAGCGCGAAGCACACATAATATAAATGCTAATGTGGTCGCACGACTTCCCTCACGATTTGAAGTTTGAGACTGGTTTTCTGTTGAAATTCGTCCTAATTTGCCTGTTCCGATTTTAGTTGAAAATGAGCACTTGCAAATTTGGCAATTACTGACTGCGTTGCTTGCTTTTTTGGAGTTAAAACGCTGCAATTTACACATTGTTTATGTTCTGAATAAGCAGAGAAACCCCGCAACATTTTAATGCGAGTTTGTTTGTTAATATTTGGGTGCAGGGTTGCCAGGTGGTCTGAGCCCGAAAGAGCCAAATGCAACGTAAAAAGTAGCCAAATCCGGCCAAAAGAAGCCAAAATCGAAATTTAGAGTAAATCTTCCGAATTCAAGCGTTCAACACCGAAAAACAGTAAAGAAAAAACGAGTATTTTATTATTTTCGTTTTCCCGCCGTTCGGGGCGAACCGTGTAACCCAGGGAGAGGGTACTAATTCCGATCGAATATTTACGTACATCCGGAATCTCGGATAAATGGATAATGTAATCGAACATAGCAGAGTTTATAACTAACTTTTACTGATGGATGGCAGACTATTTTTGAAAAGTTGCTTATTTCAGTATTTATTCAAAAAGAAGCCAAAAAGAGCCAAAAAATAGAAAGAAGCCAAACGAAATTTTTAGTAGCCAAACAAAGTCAAAAGAAGCCAAAATCGAGAAATTTGGCTCTTTTAACGCCAAACTGGCAACCCTGTTTGGGTGCTGTCATTGGTTCTTTTTTGACAATTGACGCGCGAATGGGGCGTGTTATGAAAAGGGGCGTTTTACAAAATACCGGGCCTTGCTTGCAGGCCCACTATCAGTTCCCTTGGGCCTGCACGCGGGCTAAAAATTTTGATGTGTCTTATCTTGCAGTTGCAGTTGCAGTTGAAGTTAGTATATTACGCAATGGCGATTAGGTGACAAAGCAAGATACCTGTATAAACATTGATCATGCATGGAGATTCTGTTTAATTAAGGCTGGTTTACATTATCATACATAGTTTCGGTTATCGCAGTAGGAATTTTGCACAGGTAAATTCTAAGTTTTGAAAGATTTGTTAGAAATGTTTGAGGGAGCTGACTCAGCGTTTAGCAACGAGTCAGTTCCCTCAAACTGTTTATACAAATTCATTAAAACTAATTGGAATTCATTCATGAAAAATTCGTGCTGTGATCACAAAAGTTTCGATAGTGTAAACTACATTTTTTGTCTTGTCCAATCAGTTTCATTGTATTTAACTTTACTTCGTAAAGTTTCATTCTTTAAAAATATCAATTACCATATATGAATAAGGGGCTAAATACAACACTAAAAGAAACAGAGAAAATGGTCTTTAATCAGTGGTTTAGGATAATTGTTTGTCTTAAATTTACAATGTAATTGTAACGGATTTTTCCTTACTTAACGGCTTCCAAATAGCTATGTTGGTGAATTTGTTAGAGCAAATAAATCAACTAAATGCAAAAAAGGTTTTTCTGAAGTATATGTTGCCTCAATAAGTATTCCCAATATTTAGATACATTTTTTATTGAAATCTTTGTATTTTTTTAACCTTTTTTAGCAATCATCACTACAACAGCTACACCAACGTTTGGAGGTATGTATGATTTTTTCACTATGGTTGTGAAGATAGCAAGTCAGGTGAGCAAATGTCTTTTAGTGCACGAGATATCGCTTCTTCACCATACGCACATCTAGAGAGAAACCAAACGGGTTCCATTGAAGATTGCAATGAAATGAGGATCTTGTAAATAATTTTCCAGAATTTCCTTAGCTTTCTAGGGCATATACCCTCCTGTGCCCCACGCCCCTGTTCAACGTGAGAGGTGACTTGATTTCTAGATGCTTATAATCATGACAAGAGAATCAAAAAACAAGTTTGGTATTAATTTTCTTTCTAATTAAAGGTGTTCTTTTTCATTACAGTTTCTCCGGTTTATCATGATCCGAGTTTGTGCTTTACGTTTGGTCAAACCCACTATAAGACATTCGATGGAAAATATTTTTATTATCCTGGAAAGTGTAAATACAGTTTGGTTGAAGATTGTGACGGCAGCGGTAGTGCCATCCAAGTGGCAAATGATCCGAAATGCACCCACCTCACAGACTGCGCACGCTCAGTGCATGTCTATCTTGGAGGAACCATCATTAAGGTAGATACTCAAAACATTATTTTAACTTAGGCCACCTTTACACGATCCCGGGCTGAATTTCAACCGGATTTGTGTTTACGCGAACCTGCGTTTAATACCAGACGTTGAGTTGAAAAGTGTCGCGTGAAGGATAGCTCGGTAAAAGTGATGACATACTGTAAATGCGATGAGGATGAGTTCATGGTGCAGTAACTATAGTAACCGAAATCGCACACCTTTTATTGCGGTATAATTTCAGTATTGAAACGCCTTTATTTGTCCGATAATCTAATATAATTACCAAACCTTAATTCCATGCACATATAAAATGTAAATACTATAATCAACGCAAAATTTCTGCTATAACATTGATGGAATTTATTTAATATTAACTCAATCTGTGTGAAATCTGTCTACAGCATTGTCAATGACGGATTAAAATTATATCATTAATTCATTCTTGAACTGTAAGGGGAAGCCATTCGCATTTTACATTTATTTCTTGATAGACTAATTTGATTCTAACATTTCTAGCTTGAAACTGGCAATGTAACGATTAACGGCAAGTCAGTAACACCACCTTATTTCGAGAATAGCATGGTAATACAGAAAGTTGGAAACTATATTCTACTCTATGGATACGAAGATATAACCATTAGATGGGACGGCCACAATGGAGTGTATGTACACTTGCCACCTGCGAAGAGAAATTCCACATGTGGTCTGTGTGGAAATTTTAACGGTATCCCCGATGATGATCTGAAGACCCCAGATGGAAGGATCACGACATCCATAGCTAGATTTGGCAACAGTTGGAGCAGACCTGACGTAAATGAACAATGTCGAAATATCCCAGAGAGAGAAGTCCAATCCCCATGCAGCAATAAGAGTGAAGCCGAAATGAATAAGATCCGAGGCAAGTGCCAAGTCTTAAATGACCATCCCTTCACTCTCTGCTATGGATCTGTGAACCCTCAAGGTTTTATAGAAATGTGCGTACAGGATGTTTGCTCGTTGAATTCTACGTCAGATCCGGACAGTATATGTGATTCATTGACACAATACGAGAGAGCATGCGCAAAGGCAGGAATAGCAGTGACGTGGAGGAAGAAAGGTCTTTGCCGTAAGTAAACATTTGTGTACAACTACATTTTCACATGTCAAGGTATCACAATTTAATTCTGTTCTTTGTTCAACATTTTACATAAATTTGTAGTATAATGTTTGTTAACTACTTTCACAAAGATTTTTAAAAATGAATAATTGAACCAATAAATGTCGACATAAATATTAAATGTACTGTATAGCCTACTAAAAACATGTTTATGACCGTCCAAACTGAAAACTCGTATTAGACCCCTAACAGTTTATCATATAGATATATAATTGTGGATATATAATTAGTCATCACGTGTACTCTTTTAACATTTGTAGCTGTAAAATGTGAAAATGGTATGGTATATGAACCATGCGGATCAGCCTGTCCAAGCACGTGCGCAGATCACGGTAAGTCGAAATTCCGTTGTCAAAATCAATGTGTGGATGGATGTCATTGTCCTATGGGAACAGTTTTACAAAATGGACGCTGCTACAAATTGGAAGAATGCCCATGTGAACACAATAAAATTTGGCATAGAGCACTCGCAAGAATACCAGTTGACCGTAATGATTGGTAAGTCTGTTAATTGTTCTCTAATGTTTTTCGATTTTAAACATTGTTCTTTTAATAAGGATTCAAACCAACACTTGTATTTGATTCGAATTTTAGTTATTGTACTGAGGGTCGTTGGAAATGCACGAATAGAGTATGTCCGGGTAAGTCGTTATTGATGTTGGAATGTTCTTTGGAAGCTCATAAGATACGTTTTAGAACCATCCTCAGAGATATGAAACACTTGTTTCTTATCTTTAAGCTTCTACTGTAGAAGGCCGGCGCTCTACCCATGGAGCTATCGAGTCAATGAATATTCATTTGGTACATGTAGCCAGTCTTATCGGCCAATTTAAGTTCAGGAAATATTTTCGTGAGCTTGTCTTTGAGGTCGCGCAGTGTTTCAATTCTATGTTTCAAAACCATCCTAGAGATATGAAAAACAAGTCTCATATTATTAGACTGCAGACTGCAGAGAACAACGAAAAAATCATACTAGAAACCGGAAGATTAGGTACTGCAGGAAAATGTGATCCAAACCAACAGTCTTGGTTTATTCCATTTTTTGTCCGGCCAATTTCTAATCGCAAGTTAAAACGATTTAAGGAATGTCAAAAGCCCAGATCATACCTGTTTTTACGCCAATGTTCCGGCTGTATAGTTTGTCACATGTTCTTGGTGAACTTAGGAGCAGAATAATAAATTATCTCGACCGGTCTGTGCCAAGCAGGGCAGGAACGATAAAAAACAGCTGCGGATTGAGAGAGATATATGAAACTACCTGAAAAATACAAGCAGAACGTCGACGTTTCGAGCAAAGGTCCTTGGTCTTATCATTCAGGGGCCGGTTGTTTAAAAAGTGATTAAAGTTAACTATAATTAGTGGAAACGTCATCCAATAAGAAGAGCGTATTTGAGAGTTAATCACTATTTAACTACAAAATAGTGATTAAAAAAGTGATTAAGAGTTTTATACAACCGGCCCCTGTTGTTTTGTTTGCGATTCAGTAGATTTCATATATTTTCTTTGACGTTATTTTCCTTTGACATTTTCAGGCAGATGTTCGGCAATAGGCGACCCACATTACAGAACGTTTGATGGCAAGTACTACTCGTTCATGGGTCATTGTAAATACATTCTTGCTCAAGACTCTGTGGCTAACACATTCTTAGTGATTGTCGATAACTTTCCTTGTGGCACAGACAATTCTCAAGCGTGCACTAAGACCGTAACTGTACATTTCAACACAACTGATGTACATTTAAAAAGAGGCAGCTCAGTAGCAATCAATGGAGAGGACCTGGCAATGTTTCCATATAAGCATCACGGTAAAGTTCACTTACTTTCCTAATTCCTAGTAGTAACAGTAAAGTCTGCGTTCTTGTTGCTCGTTTGGCTACGCAAGTCTGTTAATATAATCTAATAACCGCCTACTCTTTATAAACGTCGGATATCCTATTGCCTCCTAGCCTGCGGGCAGGCTAATTGCCTCCTAGTCAGACGTGAATTTGTAATAGGCGCCCCTCTCCACTAAACACCCGTTATGTAATAAACATTTCTCCTTATATGCAGGTCTTTTTAACATTTAAATGTGATAAAAAACTCATTAATAATTCATGAGGAAAAGACAAAGGAAATTTCCACCGTGTCGGTGGTTCTATATAGGATTAAAAATCATGTTAGTTTACATGAACTTTAGCTTTGATTTTCTCGTCTTCGACAACGTTGATTTTTTAAATTACTTCGCGAATGAACACATAAGATGGGTCGTTTTCAAGCCATTTAAAAAATCGCAGTCCTTGCTTTATAGGACACTCGGCTGTTGCCTCGTGCATGCTCGTGTTTTAAATAGTACTTAAACATAAGAGTAAACCCTTAGCAAATTATTAGTCTCTAAGTATGAGTGTAATGGAGTGAACTAGCTATGAAGTTAAAGCTTGACTTTTGTTATGCTGGGAAGTATTGTTTAGGAAGACTAAAACTACCGTATGTAAGTATAAACGCCCCTCTCTATCAACTTTCCGGGTCCAAGTCGGGTAATAAAAGGCACTTTTCGGGTGAATTACTTCTAGGAAAACGCCAGTGGTCAGTCGGCTTAAATAACAAATGCCTTGGGTGTATTACCATTTTACAGGTATCGTCGTGGACAGATCATCGTCCCTTATGACACGTGTCACATCCGACATAGGTGTCGAAGTAACATGGGATGGCATTAGCCGTGTCTATGTCACGGTTCAAAGCTACTGGAGCGGCAAAACTAGAGGTCTTTGTGGGAACTTCAATAAAAACCAAGACGACGACTTCACTACTAGTGAAAAAATCATAGAAACTGATGTTGCATTGTTTGGTGAATCTTGGAAGCTTGACCCTGGTTGTAAATCGGTTGCTAAAGATCTAACCCATCCATGCACTGTTCAAGTTCAACGAGCAAGTGAAGCGGAAAGAATGTGTAACATATTGAAACGAAATCCATTCACCAAGTGTCATCATGTGGTTAACCCTGATGAAGGGTACCTCCATAGCTGTACATATGATGTGTGTGGGTGTCAGGATGGCACTAAGTGTTTGTGTTCTGCCATTGCTCGTATACCATGATTGCGCAAGACATGGTGTGGAAATTGAATGGAGAAATCCTTCTGTTTTGCCTGAATGCAGTAAGTGTTAAAGCGATTAAAATAGTAGTTAGAGGATATTTAAACATTGTTTTTAATTATATTTGAAGTAACTGTAACAGTGAGGTACCCCAACTATGACAATAACATTTTTGTCTCGCATTCTTGGTAATTAACTGCATTTTTAATCGCCCTAAGTTAATATAAAGTTCCGTTGTTACACGAAGTAGCACCTAAAATAAAAATGTTCTTGACGGTATGATAATCAATAAATCAGTGTTTTAATTATGGTAAATTATGTGAACGTTTTTTTGCATCATCAGTAGCATACAGTATTTCACAAGAAGGTTATGCCCTCAGATATTTCAAAGTTTGATATCAATAAGTAAATGAAATACGAAAATGGCATAAGTTGATAATTTCAGAGTTTCTTGAACATTCTAATTCTCTGAATTTCGTTATGTCGATTGCACTTTATTAATACATCTTCTGTGTCTCAAGGTATTCATTGCGGAATTGCTGATCAAAGTTATCGCGAGTGTGGCTCATCTTGTTACAAGAAATGTCGAGATCTTTCAATGAATACAGACTGTAGTGACGAATGCTCTGCTGGATGTTTCTGCCCTAAAGGTTCAATATTAAACGATGACGATATCTGTATCCCAATATTTGAATGTTCATGTTACTACGAGGGAAAAGAATACAAACCAAACTCTGTTATAACGCGAAACCGTTGTACCCAATGGTGAGTAACGGTATACATTATTTTTAAAATAATCGTTTTCTCAACAAACTTTGCATAAATGCTGCAATAGTAAAAAAATGAATGGGTAGATGGGATTTAGTGAACAGTGGGATTTTCTTAACGACAATCGATGAAACAACAATGTAACATTCGGTCACTGAATGTGACCGGATGTGATGTCACGTGCACGTATATTTTGTGACATTAGTGTGATGTGACTTTATTACCTTCTTGCAGTAAATGTGTTAACGGCGTTATGGAGTGCAATAACAGTACATGTTCGGGTATGTGATTTTAACTAACAGCACTGATAATTTTGAATACCCATATATGATTTGGATTAGCCATTTCCCAATGGAGCAGAGGATTGGGTCTAGTTGATGTTTGGAGGGACGTTCTGATAGTGAGCGAGCTAAGTATATATTATAAAGATGCCTTATTATAATTGTTGCGTTTCAGGCTGCACAAATAACTTTAGGAATGTAGGAAAACGTCCTAGATGCCATATTCGGCATATTGTTTATTTTTTGTCCCTCTAAACAAGCGATTAGACCCAGACCTCTGCTCGATTGGGAAGTGGCTAATTGTACTCATCTAAATGGGCACCACCAGATATTAGACTAATCCCCACCAGGTACAAGTCAAACTGTTCCTCCTTAAGATTGCTTGAGACTAATCCTAGACCATATAAACCCATCTAAGTATATATTCCTTCAAGTATTCAATTTGGCAGGGTTTTCAATGCCATAATTACGTTAGGTTTTTCATCTAGTTTCGATAAAACGTTAGTCAAAGCTAATGGGAATTTAGAAATTTGTCTTCAAACTGCAGTACTAATAAGAAAATACAGGTCTTGATGATATTTCAGATAAAGTATGTCCTAAAGGCCAAGCTTATGTAACGTGTGGCAAGGAATGTGCTAAAACTTGCAGTAACCTTCATTTACCATGCTCAAAAAAGTCGTGTGAAGATGGCTGTGTCTGTCCAGAAGGTCAAGTGCTTCATAATGGAGAATGTGTTTCTCCTGATCAGTGCCCATGTCATCGTGGTGGCCGAAGTTATAAAAACGGTGAAACATATCAACAAGACTGCAATACATGGTATGTAGTGCGAACTTGTGCTGTTTTTAACTTAAGCATTTGTAGAATGGCATTTAAAAAATTTTATTTGTCTATGATGAAAACTTTTGCATAATAACGTGAACATGCAACAACAATAAAAAACAGTAACAGTTTTATTGACTGGTGATAAATACAACACTACCCAGAAGTCAACAGTCGTTGTCTTTCCTCGAGGCCCAGCCGCGGTGTAGCCTGACAAAGTCCGCGGGCTGCCTGGAGGCCGGCCAAATAATCAAAATTCCCAGAGTAAGACGAAAATAATACGACTTTGTCTGCACGACGAACTCATGTATGAGATATACGGCAGGTATACGTACAGCATTGTCATACCCAAACGTTGTTAAAATTTGTTTGTATTGGAGTTCTTCAAATTTCATGGCAAATATATTGGCATGCAAATTTTCACTGTCGAAGACCACAACTGTTCTGTGTATGGGTATGGTTAATCATGTTGTTCATTGCTGGAACTGCACTTTAATTTTTTTATTACATTTTTTCCATTTCGTAGCACTTGTACTGGCAAAAATTGGCGTTGTACACAAAATCAGTGTCCAAAAAGTTGTTCTGTCTACGGTGATTCACATTATACGACGTTTGACAACAAACGGTATCAATTCCATGGAGCTTGCGACTATACATTGATTCAAGATGGATGTGGTAGTCAATCAGACTCGTTCCGTGTCCAGGCTGAGAATATACCTTGTGGTAGCACTGGAGTAACGTGTACCAAGTCCATAACTATTACTATAAACGATACACAGATAAATATGGTCAGAGGAAGTGAACCAACGGTTAGCTCTGTTCCTGGTTCATCACAGTCTGTACAACAAGCAGATTTCACATTGCAGAAAAGTGGACTGTTTCAACTTCTTCGTACAAAGATAGGAATAACAATTGTATGGGACATTGGAACAAGAGTATATATCACATTAGATACGAGTTATCGAGGTTTGTGCTAACATTTGAATTAATCTTGATTACCAAAAGTAGCAAAACAGTCTAAACATCACTGAGTTTACTATATGACATGTATAGGCTTCCCTTACTTTGTTCCACTGTGCCTTACATCGATCCTTAATTAGTAACTAGCCAAACATCGGCCAGCACAAAACTTGTGCTCATTTACGGTAGGTTCTGTCAAGGAACTACATTGTAGTGACTGTATAGTAACTTAATAATTAACTTGAACGGTCTGTGACAAGCTTGTAACAAGCTTTCGTTGGTAAGGATGCAACTACCTAAAAAATACATAGAGGATAATACACGGCGGCCCGAAGATATGACTTTTATCTTCGAGTTGTGAAAACAATATTTTACGAACGAGCGCATGCAGCGAGTAAGTAAAATATTGTTTTTAACACGAGAAGATAAAAGACATATCTTCAAGCCACCGTGTAATGTTCTGTTTATTATACAGCCCCAAGAAAAAATTGTGAAATTACACGCTCAAAAGCAAATTGGAAAAGTCACGTGATCGATATCCTTCACTAGTGCAGATATGGAAAATTTCTCACTGTGTATTTTTCAGTATCTCACTCTGTACTATATAATAGAAAACAAAATTTGGCCTTTCGAGCTTTGTATTTTTTCAGGTATACTGTAGTTGCATTCCTATACCAACAAAAGCTTGTTGCTGTACAGTAACCATTAAAGTGGACTAGATTTGGAGTTCTGAAAACAATGACCACCATGCACATTGTAGCATTCTTAGTCCTCTTGTTTTAAGATGGAAACGTCATAACCTACTCGCAGTTAGAATTTGTTTCGAACTTCTCTTAGAGTAATTTCTATTTGCAAGAACTCCGAAAACGTCATGAACATTTTAGGAAAGATTTGTGGCCTTTGCGGGAATTATAATGATGACCAGAACGATGATTTTACCAGTCCTTCCGGATCAATTGAAGTCTCACCCAGTGATTTTGGTGACACTTGGAGGGTCAAACCATTCTGTGCTGACGCTAAAACACCAAAACATCCATGTAAAATACACAGAGAACGAGCAGGGTGGTCGAAGAAAACATGTGGAATCATTAAGCAAGATGTTTTCAAACCCTGCCATGATGTGGTAAGAGATATTTTAACACTGTCAGTGCAAATTAGAATCTCAGTTATAATGGAATATTTTCGCCAGAGCATCCAATAGCTATGTTTTCATTTAAACATTGTGCAATATCACGACTGGCAATTAAACCAACACACTACTATTGGTTGGTTGGGCGAAAAAACAATGCACATGCACGTGACTATGAACAAACCATTACTTGCATAAACCAAAACCAAAACACAGATAATGAGGTCTATATTTCTAATTTTCTTATTCTACCGACTATGATGAATATTACAATCATAATACGGATATTCTCTGAGATTGCTATTCTTTTTCCAATAGGTTAATCCTGAACGGTATTTCCAAGCATGCTATTATGATGCTTGCGGCTGTACACAGGTGGTGATTGTGAATGTATGTGTACAGCCATTGCTGCTTTGCCAGAGAATGTAATCGACATGGTGTACATATCAAATGGAGATCACAAGAACTTTGTGGTAAGTTTAATTTTTTCAATATTAACACATTGATGGTATAATTATGCAAAGAGTTGTTTCTCGAAACAACTCATGAGATTTTCCATTAATGAGGCAATTATATCAGTTCGTGCATAGTAAACGTTAGTGCGTTTCGTGTTTTATTGCATCATAATGGATTTTTAAACCATTACTGCAAAAACTCTACCCTTGACGAGTAAATCGTCTTGTATTAGACAGAATAACATAATAAAATCAGGTACATTGGGTGCATTGCAGCATAAGACGCATAATGCATTGGTCAATAGTAATCAAACAAAATGCCCAGAATGTCATTTTCATTTAAAGTATTGTGAAAGTAGCTCCCAACTGAGCAGGATAATGATTATGTTTTTAATGACGTGAAAAATGAAAGATATAATTATGGTGCTTCAGCATAACCAAATGTTTTAATAAATATGTCTAAATATATCACTATAGTTAGATTGGTAAACATATAAGAGGTCGATGGAATGCATGTCTTTGGGAGTTTTGGGAAACACAACTTTCATATTTTATCGGTAAACCGAAAAGTCAAAGATGATCGGCATGGCATTGTATTGACCATCTTCATCTCTTTTCTTCTTCCTCTCCTTGAAAATGACTGTCCCAGCCACCTATCTTATAGGCACCTTCCTCTCTAAAATTCATAGCATCATCCAGGTTTGTTTCTTCTTCAACTCATCCTTTGTCTCCCAACTGTTCTCATTGTTTCCTGTTGGGTATCTCCACACTAACGTGACTGTATCGTCTTTCTTTTCAATAAGCAGACAATTTCATAATAATGACGAGTACTTATTCGTCGGTTTGTATAGTGATCCATATTATTATATTTCCAATGATGACTATCTTTGCTTGGAGATCAAAATATACGCCAAGCCAATATGCGTAGGTTGTCTTCAAAAACTAAATGAAGTAATAGCTTGAAATCTAAGCGGACAATGTAATCTATTGTAAATAAGTAGTTTTCATGGTTAACTACCAAATTTGGTAAGTTTCTATATGATTATGTTTTCTATTACTAATGCAAGGCAATGTTTTGATTAAACAGCTGTGCAGTGTGAAGGAGGAAAGATCTACAAGCCATGTGGTCCAGCATGTGCAAACACGTGCTCAAGTTCTTGTGATCAAAATTCAGTTTGTCCTGTGGATTGTGTCGAAGGTTGCCACTGTCCTGAAGGCACAGTGGAGCACAATGGAAAATGCATACAGCAGGAAAACTGCCCGTGCATCGTTGGTGGGAAAGCGTATAATGCCACTGCATTTGTTATTAAGAATTGTCAGAGATGGTAATTAATATTTGTTTATTTCATGCAGTAATATGGCATATTCATGAAAACAGTGCCGTATATTTATACGCATTTCTTCAATTAATACATATTGAGAAATACATGTCAAAGAATGACTACACTGAGTAACATAATTGAGTATGTTGCTTCCTGGTATTCTGGTATTCTAATAAAAAACGGTTAACATAACTATTAAGAGATATAAAATTCCTTTTTCAAATGCTTTGTGAAAAAGATGATTTAATCATTCTCATTCCAGCGTCTGTAGAAATGGTTGCCTTAGCTGCACTGGTCCAACATGTACCACAGCAGGTAAGATATTTTGTCAATATGAGTCACTATACATCAAAGTCTAAACTGCACTGTTAACTAGTATTTAATAAATATTGCTGAAACCTATCATTTGTTTATATAAAACTATAGATTTCGAGCAGATGCGTGTAACTAATGTCACTGCCACCTGATCAGTCGATCAATCTGTTTAATGTTTCACTTTTATACAACTATTTGTTTAATAGTTCCTTCCACAACTCCAGTTCTACAACAAGCAGTACAACGGGCTCAACCACTCTAACTAGTATAGCACCAAGTACAACCGGCTCAACAATTCCACCTAGTACAACACCAAGTACAACTGGCCCAACAACTCCAGCTAGTACAACACCAAGTACCACTGGCTCAACCACTTCTTATACTGCTTCAAGCACCAAACCGCCTGTGAAACCAGAGAGCACCACTGCTTCAACTCCAACTGTAAGTACCACTGGATCAACCACTCCTTATTCAGCTTCAAGCACCAAACCGCCTGTGAAACCAGAAAGTACCACTGCTTCAACTCCAACTGTAAGTACCACTGAATCAACCACTCCTTATTCAGCTTCAAGCACCAAACCGCCTGTGAAACCAGAAAGTACCACTGCTTCAACTCCAACTGTAAGTACCACTGGATCAACGACTCCTTATTCAGCTTCAAGCACCAAACCACCTGTGAAACCAGAGGGTACCACTGCTTCAACTCCAACTGTAAGTACCACAGAATCAACCACTCTTTATTCAGCTTCAAGCACCAAACCGCCTGTGAAACCAGAAAGTACCACTGCTTCAACTCCAACTATAAGTACCACTGGATCAACGACTCCTTATTCAGCTTCAAGCACCAAACCACCTGTGAGACCAGAGATTACCACTGCTTCAACTCCAACTGTAAGTACCACTGGATCAACGACTCCTTATTCAGCTTCAAGCACCAAACCACCTGTGAAACCAGAGAGTACCACTGCTTCAACTCCAACTGTAAGTACCACTGGATCAACGACTCCTTATTCAGCTTCAAGCACCAAACCACCTGTGAAACCAGAGAGTACCACTGCTTCAACTTCAACTGTAAGTACCACTGGATCAACCACTCCTTATTCAGTTTCAAGCACCAAACCACCTGTGAAACCAGAGAGTACCACTGCTTCAACTCCAACTGTAAGTACCACTGGATCAACCACTCCTTATTCAGCTTCACCTTCAAGCACCAAACCGCCTGTGAAACCAGAGAGCACCACTGCTTCAACCTCAACTGTAAGTACCACTGGATCAACCACTCCTTATTCGGTTTCAAGCACCAAACCACCTGTGAAACCAGAAAGTACCACTGCTTCAACCACCACTCCAACTGTAAGTACCACTGGCTCAAAACCTACGCCAGTAACACCAACAACATGTCCGAAGAAATGCGGACCAAACTTCCTCTGTCTTATTGTAAACTTGAGTTACGCCGAAGCTTGGTTTCCATTAAATCGTAATTATCGCAAAAACCGCATCGCAAGCGTCGCAACGATTTTAAAAGCGCGAAATTTTTAATAAAAACTGCGATTTATTGGAAACTTGAGTCACGCCAATAACTAAGACTCTTACGACAACGTCGCAAAGATTACTGCGATTTTTGCGATACGGAATTTCCGTTGTTTTCAAACCACTGCCTTGCAAGCTAATCTTTAATTTACTTACCTTATTTTCAGGCATTTTTTACCTATAGTGCCGTGGCTGCTAAATTACTCTAACAGTATGCATATTGATGAACGTTTCGCAGCTATCATGCAATTCCCATCCGCGACTCTACACAAACATATTTTTTGCTTAGCGTTATGCAGGGCCGCGCAGAGGGGGGGGGGCAAAGGGGGCAAATTGCCCCGCGCCCCGAGTTGCTGGGGGCCCCTGAAAAATTTTTGTTGTGCCCCAGCCTTTTTTGTGTGTTAAATATTTCCGCGCAAAGGACAAAATACCGAATTTTGGCATAGAAAACTGAGATAAAGTCCCTCGAAAGCAATAGCAACGTACTCGTCCGGAAAAATTTTGTAATCCGGAAAAAAATTTTTACCCCTAAAATGGTACACTGACCGAAAAAGTTTTGGCGACGGGGGGGGGGGAGGAGGTTGTTGTCCGGAAAAAAAATGTTCCGGGAAAATTTTTTTAGATAGGGCCCCTAAAAAAAAATTTGCCCCGGGCCCCCGCCAACCTCTGGGCGGCCCTGGAGTTATGACACCTAAATGACTCTAACAGAGCACGATGTCGGTCTCATAACTATTATATGCAATTTTTGTCAGGTTTGTGATGGTAGTGACGACTGTGGTGGGACAGATGAAATAAATTGTACTAAAACTACTGCAAGACCACCAAACATTACAACAACAGCAATAACGCCATCATCATCTCCGACTCCAACGACTCCTTGTCCTAGTGACATGGTAAGAAACAATACATCATATTATTATTATTATTATTATTAACTCCTATTATAAGAACGGTAACCCTTCAACACTCCTAGGTAGTTGATTTCCAAGGGGCCGTTTAAAATATTTACAAAATACTAAAAAGTTAAAAATAACATTATTTACATCACAAAAACATAATTAGGATTTAACATGCAAGAAATGTTGTCAAAAAGAAAGATATTTACAGAATAATACAAAGTAACTTAATTAAAATGCAGGAAATATCAAATATAGAAAAATATTTACAGAAGAGAATCACGTATTATTTGCGGTCGAGAGCAGCCTTAAATTGTCCAATTGTCATATTTGTTGCTTTTGTATTATTTGACGTTTTAATATTTTGACTCTAATATTTGACTGTCAGTTTTATACTGTTTTAATATTGTCTACTACGTAAATAAATTCTGAAACATAACCTTTTTGTCGATTAGTAAAAGTTGTGATAATTAATAAAATGAACGGGTGTACTGTATCTGATAATTAAAGAGAAAATAAATGATTAACAATTATCAATGAGCTTTAAAGTTTGTGAGTTCACCGCAACCAGGTATAATATGAGTCATGTTTTCGCTCGCGCTACTCTAAATGAATGAAACGCCCAGTCGAATTGCATTACCGACCCGACGTTTCTACATCAGGGATGATTTATATACCAATTATTAATGAGGTCCAACATACATATAAAATATTGGAGTCCTATACTCTGTAGAATTTGATAGGTAACTCCCAAGATACATTTAAAGCTTCCTTCTAACATTCATTTTGCTTAATATTCTTTCTACTGTTTTATTATTATTTATTGTAGGTTTTTACAGATTGCCGTCCCAAATGTATTTCCTCGTGTCAATATATGGGTGCTTGCCAGTCTAACGATTACCAACCTCCGAGTAACAAAGACCTCTGCAAACCAGGATGCGTTTGTCCAAGTAATACAGTCCATAATGGAAGTCATTGCGTTCGGCCAGTGGAATGTCCTTGCAAACATAACGGTTCCTACATTGAGCCACTCAAATCCTGGACAAGTGGATGTGATATATGTTCTGCTGGAATAACAGTGTCACTTGTGAGCCTAAACCTTGTCCAACTATCGGAAATTGTTTCCCACCATTATTCAAAATTGTGATGAAAAATTGTTGCCCCAAGTGCATCGAGTATGTACAACCCCCTCCTGTCACACCATTCTGTCCGAGTAATGAGTATAAATGCTCGAGCGGGAAATGTATTTTGAAGAGCTGGTTTTGCGACAAAGAACAGGATTGTCCTAGTGGCGAGGATGAAGTTAACTGTACAAATATTACTCCTTCTTGTCAGGATTCCCTTGGAGTTGGTAAGTCCTAGCCTATATAAAGTATAAGTGTTAATTGTTTCGTTTTTTATGAAAGAAACTGCCTCATTCGGTAAACATTATTTGCAATTAATTGAAAACCTTATAAAAAAATCAAGTTGGCTTTCTTTCAGTTTTTTTTTAATACATTAGTTTTGATTCGTTTCTTATGTCGGCTAAACATGTTTTGTGCAGTTTTGTTTTTGGTTTGTTTGCTGTAAATTTTCAACATGTATACTTTCAGTGCGATACTCCGAGTGACCAGCACCTACTAGGCTGGTAAGCTCAAAATTGCTTGACTGCTGTGAGTATATCGTCCCCGGGACCTTTGTTTTACGAATCCAACAATCATTAGTCTTGCCTTGGTTTTGTTTTCTTGTGCTTTTGTTTTTTCTTGATTCTACTTTACTTTCCCTCAGCGAGCTGTTTTTCTTTGTTGTATATTCGAGTTCAACTTATGTATTTCTCATATTGATTCATTCGTTTATTGTTAGAACGAAATGGTGCCATTCCTGATGAGAACTTCGCATCATCATCAATATTCATGAATAACAGGTTTTGGAGTGCCAGCGAGGGTCGCCTCAACAATACTCATATTCTCAACAAAGGTTCAGGTGTATGGTGTGCTTCCAGTGATGATAAGACACCTTGGTTAAGCGTGAAATTGCTAGAAACTGCGCAAGTGACACGGATTGCTATTCAAGGATCACCGAAAATCTATGCAAAACTGGTGAAAAAGTACAAGATAAGCTACAGTATGGACGGTAAAAATTGGATTTTTTATCAAGAAAACGGTGAAGAGCATGTAAGTAACCAATGACTAAATACTCTCCCACACACAACGCTATATACATCGATAGCACTAGTAAGCAAACGGAAACTGGGGGTTTAACTCTTGGTTTGACCGTTGAGCTTCCTAACTGATCATGATTGGTACATTGGTCTATTAGACCCATTTTTATGGCCGTTCAAAGCAAGGGGTCATCATGTCTGCCAGTGGCGTAGTAAACTCGATAATTGGGGGGGGGGGGAATATTCATATATTCGTGTTCACAGACCTTAAAAACAATTGATTTCAATTAGCCCCCCCCCGCCAATTATCGAGTTTGGTACGCCACTGATGTCCACCGATATGCAACGTAACTATCACAAGAATTTAATGATCGATTGGGAGAACCAGCAGACATTTAACCTAGTATCAAAATTTATCACTTAGGTTAGTGAATATTCGATGCCCGACATGTCTATTGTATTTGGGACATCCTGTAGTATATTATTTCTGACCATTATTCCTTGTAGATATATAATTGGTCTTACTTTTGCTAAAACATTGTATTTCCTATCATGATCTTCAGGCCCACAGAGCTTCATTAGCTATTATTCTCACTGTTAAAGATCCCGGCACAGCTTTCCCAAATCATGTGATGATTTCACCGAAGCAAGTCAATTCTGTTTATTGCTTGAGTTCATACGTACTGCATTTCACTGTCCTCATTATGGGAATGAATTATACGTTTAGATTTTCAATGGAAGTGTTTATGCCAGCGTAACGACATATAATAAAATACGTCATCCATTTGTGGCTCTTTACGTTAAAATTTTGCCAGTTGAATGGGGATCAAATCCTTGTTTACGACTTGGCTTATTTGGATGTGCATTCGAAGTGACAACAACGCCAGCACCAACAACCATACCTACAACTCCAGAGAAGTGTAAAGAGTTTGAATGTGATAATGGTAAGAAAACATTTTAAACCAATCCAGTGGCGAATTACCCAGTGGGCTGAGTAGACTGAATCCTACAGGCGCAAGCCTTCACGAGGCCCGTGATTTTCAGATAATGCACTTTTTATTAAAATTACTATATTTTTGTCCTTAGTTAAGCAATGAGATATTGGTATGCTTAGTAGCCAAATCCAAAAGCTATAAGTTCCTTGGGTGTTGACCTTTACCGTAGCGTCTACACGCAATTTAACTGTGCAATGTTCAACACTCATGAAGTACAGCATAATAATTCGTGGATATTTTCGCAGACATTCTCAATCAAAATAAAGGAACGGGAGGAGCGCAAACGTCGACAAGATTGGCGTAGTAGTGGTGCCATCAAATCATGATTCAAAAATCAGAATCATTCCACAAATTGCATTTTCATAGTTTCACGGTCTTCTCCCAAGTACTCATTGTTCGACTTATTTTAATTTTTCTGGAAAAGACCTTTTATCTTTTTATAGGAAAGTGTATCAACAGAAAATACGTCTGTGATAAGTATGATGACTGTGGTGACAATTCTGATGAAGGAAACGACTGTCCTATATGTCGTCCTACTCAGTTCCAATGTAAAAATGGCAAATGTACTAGCAAACAGAATGTGTGTGATGGAGTCAATGACTGCGGGGATAATTCCGATGAATACCAGAACTGTACATGTTATGAGTTTACTTGTAGTAATAAGACGTGTATAACCTTCAGGTTAGTCTTCTTTAAATGCATATATGACATGAAAGTGTTTATTTTTTATCTTGTTTCTATGTTTCCTTGTTGGGACATTTCATTTCGTCTAATAATGCAATGCAACCAACGTGGTGTCATATTGATGTCATTTACATCTGATGAGATATCAGTGAAGATTCATACCTCGTTTCATCAATCAAAATTATTTAAAGTGCGATACTAATGAGATAGCTCAGTTTTTCAAACTGACTTAGCTTGTTTATTTCTTGAGATATTTAACAATGTTTGATACACAAATTGCCCTATGACGTCAAATGCATAATCGTTTTATGAAAAACGTTTACAACCCTTATCGATAATTGATTCAAATTTGTTGACGTACAACATATCTTTGTAGATCGACCAGCAGTTCATAACACAAAATGTACGGTTTTATAATTTCGACCCAAGATATCCCGAGATCTGGAAATATTTTCAGAAATTGTATATAAAAAATTGTTAGTCGAAAACTATTAAGCAAGTTGAAAGAGTTTAACAAAGTATCTTATGTGGTCATTTTGTTTTTTTACAATGCAATCATAAAAAATGGCGTGAAATTTCGTTGCATAGCACTTGAAAGTCTGATATCTTTGTGAGTATTTAATAAAATTCAATGAAACTTGGTACATTAGTGGGTGCACCCATATAAACATTTTTGCTAGGTCATGTAGTTGTCATGGTAATATTTACTAATCTATGTAGTAATCCTCAATCTCTTTCCTTACTTTTCACAAATTTCTTCAAATTTCAACTTACGTTTCTAAGCACTTTAATGCAAACTAAGAAGTAAAACATTCACTGAAAATATTCATATTAAATTATGATACTACTTTATTAAAATCTTTTGTGAAATTAATTAGCGATATTAATAATTATTTTATTACAACGACGTTTTGATGCTTCTTGCATCATTTTCAGTTAAAGATAAGAATTATTCGTGTTTATGTGTTTAGCTTTAATTATAAAGGTTCACGTGTTCGTGTCACGTAAACAAATCATTTGCGCAAGCAGGCAAAATATTTTACTAAATGCACAAGACAAAAAAATACAAAAATATTAAAAACATTTAGCTATTTACACATAAGACAAGCACAACAAACAAGATTAACAAATTAATATTAAGCAAATAGCTTAGAACGTATCGAGTCAGACTGAGTGTTCAAAGATGGCTTCAGTTCCCTACAGAGGCGTAGCCAGGGCTACCCCCCTGGCAAAAGTCCCCCCCCCTGATAAAATGTATTGTATAAAAAGGGAATGCTTGATTATATAGCTTCATGCTGTCAATGATGCAAACATTCTGTAGAATATATGCTTTGCTGCGCATCGGTGTGAAACCTAAAATCTTGTTCGCTTATTTGCAGCACACAACTTGAAACACATACCTTTTCTAACCCTAAATATTAATATGTATTAAATGAGGGTTAGATGAAGTTTAAACTAATCTGGCTTTTTTACCAGTGAATTTTTAACGCGGGCTCGGTGAAAAATCACATGTGTCGATAATTAATTTTACCCAGCACTGCACAGAATGCCTTGCGCGAACTTTGCGTCTCGAGCCACTGGCGGCTTGGCCCCACCTGGGTTTTTGCTGCCCTCCCCCCTGACCAAAAATTCTGGCTACGCCTCTGGTTCCCTAATGTAAAGCATCTCGTAGAGTAGGCACTCATACTTCCCTCGACACTTGAGCAGAATTGAAAAGCAGTTTTCAGAATTGAAAAGCAGTTTTTTAATGCGCCCGTGGGTGGCTGCAAAATATTTTAGCTCCTCAGTTTTTAAAGATTCCGTCGTTTATTTACTATTTGTCGGTTGGATTTAACTGATACTTAACTGATACGAGAAGAATTTGTCTTAATGCCTCACAACATGCTGGTTTATTCGAGAAATATACTTATTTCGATCTCAAATCTTGGCAAGTTGACGTATAATCGTTTAACGGGACATGGATCAGTGAATCGGCAGCTATCAAGCGAAGTCTTGAAAAAACTTAAGTTCTACGGTATATTGAACCTTGTAAGAGGTCAACGAGGAGGTAATCATTAGTATAGAACCGGTTGCACGACGTAAAGGACATGTTTTATCAAAGCAATACGGTGTAAACCGAACGAACTTATTACATATTCAAGTTTCGGCTACAAGAACAATTAACGGCACTGAAGCTGAACAAAACCATAATAGCTATTATTCCAAAATGGAAAAAAAAATGTTTCCCCGGTTTAGTTTGATGAATGTTCGCTCATTATTACCGAAGATCGATGAACTCTCCGCGCGCATATCTTTCCAACCTACAAATGTTATAGCTATTACAGAGTCTTGGTTAAGTGAGGACATTGATGATAATTTACTCTCTATCGAAGGTTTTAACATCTACCGAAAGGACAGAGCCTTTGGTCGAGGTGGCGGTGTTTGCGTTTATATATCATCCGATATCCCCAGTAAAAGAAGGCTAGATCTTGAAAATGCAGCGTTTGAATGCTTGTGGATCTGGCTTCGCCCAACTCGCCTTCCTCGCCCTTTGTCAGGCATAATTTTGGGAGTTGTTTACAGTCCCCCGGGTATTTCCGCGCAGGAAGGGTCAGACTTAATAGAACATATCATTGACAGTTTAGACCAGATTTGTTCAGCATTTCCGGACTGTGGCATTGTAATCACTGGAGACTTCAACATGTTAAACATTGCTGACCTCCTTTCCAGTCACAACCTAAAACAAGTAGTTCGGGAACCAACGCGTGGCAATAACATCTTGGACTTAATAATAACCAATATGTCCCACTTCTACAGCACTCCTACGGTAACTGCACCTTTGGGCAGATCTGATCATCATGTTATCAATTGGAGTAGAAATACCGACAGTGCTGCTTGTTTGATAAAGAAAGGAATAACAAAACGTAAGGTGCGTCGCTTTACCCAGTCATCGTGTGCGGCGTTTGGAAGATGGTGCAGTGACCACGTATGGTTTTCTGATGTTCAGCATCCCGATTCTGCCACCGCTTTGGCTTCTTCTTTAACATCTGAACTTAGCTCCGCCATTGACCTCTTTTTCCCTACCAAAACCATTAAGATTCATGCAACTGACAAACCATGGATGACGCCAATGTTGAAACAGTTGATTATCCAAAGACAGCGTGCATTCCACAGCGGCGACCGTGCAGTTTGGTTACATCATAGGGATAAGGTACAAAGAGAAATTTCATCACAAAAGCATACGTATTACGCCAGGAAGATTCAAAATCTAAAAAATAGCAACCCAAGGCAATGGTGGAACTACATTAAACAGATCACCGGTAAGGAAAAGTCAACGCCTAATTTTGACATTACCAGCGATGGGGTACCAATGTCCGATCTTGAGTTGTGTGGTAAACTAAATGAGCACTTTTTATCAGCCAGCGCTGACCTTCCTCCTCTCGACCTTGGTACTTTGCCTGCGTACCTTCCAGCTCCCGAACCCCCACCATCTATCTCAATCGCACAGGTCTGTTTTAAACTGCTCAAAATAAAGGCATTTAAATCCAACGGCCCTGATTGTATTCCTAATCGAGTGCTTAGTCAATATGCTCAAGAGTTAGCTGATCCGGTGGCCAAAATCTTCAACAAGTCTTTATTGCACTCTGAATTCCCTATACCTTGGAAAGATGCTAACATCGTCCCAATCCCGAAAGCCCAACCGATAACGTGTGAGGATGAAACCCGTCCAATTGCCCTCACTGCCACTCTGTCAAAAGTTTTGGAAGACTTCGTTGTTACCTGGATGATTGATGATGTCAAAGACAAAATCGATCCGAAGCAATTTGGTAGCTTAAGGGGATCTTCTACAACATTCTCCCTTATTGATATGATTAACAACTGGTTGCAGGCACTGGATAGCCCAAAACGGTATCTACGTATTTGTTTTTTGGATTTCTCCAAAGCTTTTGACAGAATCAACCAATAACATTTTGATTGCGAAACTCATAGCCCTTGGAGTAAGAAGATGTTTGATCCCATGGATATGTGATTTTCTTTCAAATCGTCGTCAGGCAGTGAAAATTAATGAGTCTCGCTCGGAGTGGGCTTATGTAAATGGCGGTGTCCCTCAAGGAACAAAACTTGGCCCTATCTTGTTCTTAGTTATGATTAATGATCTGAAAATGAAGTCCCTAAACTCCTCCATTGGAAATACGTTGACGATGTAACGATTTCCGAGGTTATAAAAGAAACTGAGGAATCGCGATTACAAACTGAACTCAATGAACTCCAACAATGGGCATGTGAGAATGATATGAAACTGAATGGGTTGAAATGCAAGGAAATGGTTGTCAGCTTTTTACGACAAAGTGATAACTATACTCCATTACACATTAATGATCAACAATTGGAACTGGTTACATCTTTCAAGATTTTGGGTTTGACTATTAATAATCACCTTAAATGGAATGATAACGTTGCAATTATCGTAAAAAAAGCGTCGAAACGCCTCTTCGGGTGTTGCGTCGATCTGGAATTCCACCCACTGACTTGCTCTCAATCTATAACGCCTTAATCAGATCTGTTTTGGAATATGCTTGTGCAGTCTGGCATACCAGCCTACCTCAGTATCTTTCCAACAAAATTGAACGGGTGCAGAAACGTGCTCTGCGAATTCTGTACCCTTTCACTGATTATGCGGAAGCCCTATCTATCAGTCGTTGTTCTCGCCTTGATGATAGAAGGCAGTCAATATGTCAGAATACCTTACAAAAGATTGCTAATCCTTGCTCGAAACTGTACCACTTGTTGCCGTCAACTCGTGGAAACGTCCATGGACGGAGTTTGAGAAATAATAATCAATTATCGCTTCCCAAATGTAGAACTGAGAGGTTTAAGAACAGTTTTATCCCGGCAATGTGCTATAGTCAAGTTGACGTATAGGCCTTTATGGTCTTAATTTGTATATTAGGTTTTAACATTTATATTAGATATAGTAATTAATATTCTAGCATTTTTGTAAATTTTAGTATATTTCCATGTAAGCATATTGTAATTCATTTTCAATGCGATAATATGCAAATAAACCATTAATAATTAATAATAATCCTCGATGTACTCTAGTTTCCATGATGATTACGCATATGGATTCCTACCACTGATCCCTTGTGTTCATCAATGCGTTGATGCCTATAGGTGTCGACAAGTATAGCCAACATATAATCCGCATCGCACAGATCACATTTAAATTTAATTAAAGCTAAAAACGAATGATTTTTATCTTTAACTTGAAAATGATGCAAGAAGCATCGAAACGTCGTTGTAATAAAATAAAATATCCCTATCATTTGTATAATATTACTATAATATATATTCGTAACTATACTACTACGATACAGACAACGAACGCGTGTAGGGTTGAAAAGGTTGTTAAACCTTTGACATTAGTAACAACGGGATTATAAATATGCTAACTCACACATCATTTTTTACATTTTCATGAAAGTCTGGCTCAAACCAACTCAAACTGAGCTCTCCGAAATCTTAACTCTCCAATATCCTTGCTCTTTTTGTTTAAAGAAAGTTTTATTTTTGCAAAATCATAAGGTAAGTTTTATTTCTTCTAGAAAGTTTTATATACACACATCTAATTAGAAGTTTGATTTTCCAAACAAGTCTTGTACTTTAGGAAGTATCAGTGACATATCATGGTAAACCATTCTGTTGAATGGAGGCAGTTTCGCTCATAGGTTTTATTATCAGGATCTGCCTGTGATCATTAAAGTGGATAAATAGTCTACCTGTACATTAATACAACCTGACGTCAAAACACGTTCCTAACAAATCGGTCATCCGTTGCACAAACAAGCTACCAATAGTCAATATGGTTATGTACTGCTAATGACCCATTATGCACTGCTAATAACCATATAATGGTCATTTTACACAATGGTTGAGAATTACAAAATTGAGAAATGAGGCACAGTCCTAAACTTTTGACGAAATATAGCATCTCTATTTTCGGCAAGTTGTCCATTCGGCAAACTGTCCGTTCGGCAAAAAGTCCGTCGGCAAAATGTCCGTTCGGCAAAATGTCTTTCGGCAAAATGTCTTTCGGCAAAGTGTCTTTCCGCAAAATGTCCGGGTACTCCCCCCTCCCCTCCCCATCTCATGTACTACATCTCATACAGTAAAGACTTTGAAGACGAGGTTTGTTGAGGATCGGCATTCTGTCACTGATAACGATGCCAACCAGTCTGTTACCAGACATTTTAATAGTGGCAATCAGTGTTTCCGACATGAGAATTCGAGCCCGCGCGCCGTCCTATTTCTGTTAGCAATGATAGCCGCAAAAAATCACGAAATGCGCCTGTCCTCATTTCCAAGCTAAGTAATGTCCACCCCTGTGGTATATATGAACATTTGTCTTATGTTTGGGTATACTGTATCTGTCCTTGCCTAACTTCAATCACTTTATTTCTTACTAGTTTCCTTATTTCCATTTTTTTAACTATTCCGTTGCTTTCTTTCCTTTTCCTTAATAGTATAATATATTCTGTAATGTGATTTACATTTTTTGGCTACACTTTATTTTGACCAAATCCATCTGATTGTTTTATCTTTTGTCACGTTATCGCTTTTAAATTAAATTCACTAGTATATAAAAGGGCATGTATTTTTCCAATCCATGTTACTAACTTCCCGACGAAGGGCCTTCGCTCGTTTTACTTGTATTTGTCATGTAATTGAATCCTACTCAATCCGCAGTTTTCTGGTTGCACAAACCGTTGGAGTTAGTATATTAGCATTTTATTAATGATAGTTAGCTACTTTCTAAAAATCAGGCAGTTGTGCCACCAGATAGCAACAGTTTTAAATAACGGTGCGGTTCACGCTAAACGCTTTAGGCTTAAAAACACCAAAAACAAGGAATTGCTCTATTTGGAAAAGGTTTAAAAGTTGGAAAAACCTTCCTCCACTTCTTGAATGCCAAAAATGACGTTCTGGAGCAACAAAACTTCAAACTTTTCCGGGGTAGCATACCCCATGCCATTCCCATTTTGCGTCGTTCGCTATTTTTATAGCTTTTTCACAGTTATCCAGAGCTTCACAGATGGCGCATGGCAAGTTAAAAAAAATGCAATGCATCAAGGAATAGTGGGCTCGTCGCTGATACCTGCATTTAATACAGATTTGTCCTTTTCATTTGGTCACATAAACTATACAGTGACTCGGCTACAATACGAAACAAATCATGTTATTTTCAAACATACTGTAAAACAGATTTATTGCACTTCTACAGATCAACAATGAACGTGGATTATTGAAAAATTTTACATCTCACAGTACTAATTAAAATGTATTAAGTTAATGAATTCATGGTTCGGGTTTATGATAACATTACAAATATTCACAACCCATTCTATTAGTAAATACTACTTAACTTGTAAACTACTCTTACTGAATAATGAGTAATAACATAGTTCATCTATCTTGTATACCAATTCCATATTCGTTAGGCAATAGGGCGTGTGTTGTTTCTTAAAATTTGGGAAAATACTTGCTCTTTTTCCTTGAGTGGATTAATTCCGCAGGACGTACATTCGCAGGCTCGAATAACTATGTATTGGTGGTGGTAGCTTCCTCCTGCACACCTCATCTTTGCTTGTGCTAACTCAATAGAAGATGGTTGACAACATGAACAATCCCTGTGGACAAATGGAAATGTGAAAAGGTCGATATTTGTATCGGATTCACAACCACCGACGCATCTAGTTTGTTGCAGTAGTCCAATGCAACCATGGGTATTCGTAACATTCACATTCTTTGACACCACGCTGCAAGTTTTCGGCGCAGGGCTAATGACAGTTGGCACCGCGGTAGTCGTTGTTGTCCTCCTCGGGCTTGGGGTTGTGGTTGTCGTTGTACTTGGCGCTGGCGTTGTTGACGGTACTAAATTGAATAAAAAGCATTAGCTTAGAAATATCACAAAAAGTGAAAAGCACAAAGAGGGAACAAATGAAAGGAAAGCTTCAAAAGAAAAAGTGTCTCTCCACTTGTTGTCAACCTGTGTCAATGCAAGAACGTCCGTGAAAGTAGCCTGCGTGCAGTCCCAGACTCCCAAACAGAGTAGGAAGTACTGCACGCAGGCTAGTGAAAATAGTGCTAATATAAGCTTAAGCCTTAAGCTTAGCACTATTTTCACTATAGCCTTAAGCAATGTTTATAATCATGGTATTTGAGACGTTATAGTCATGATGAAGCAATATTAATTGATGCTGATCCAGGATGAGGTTTCCTATAAAAGTACTTCAAAAACTCAATAATTCAGGAGCAAAACACAAAGAAAAATCATAAGCGTGTCGTGGTTTTATACGTGATAAAAAATCACGTTAGTTTACATAAACTTTAGCTTTGATTTTCTCGGTTTAGACAAAGTTTATTTTAAAAATTACTTCGCCAATGAACTCGTATAAGATGACTCGTTTTTGAAGCTATTTAAAGCACTTGTAGTCGTGTTTTAAATAATACATATAGCATCCTTTCCATTGTATCAATTGAATTTCCATTTTGTGATAAAACACTCCTACGCGTGCTTTAAATAATACATATAGCATCCTTTCCATTGTATCAATTGAATTTCCATTTTTTTCACTTATAGTTGATTTTAAGTTATCACAATGTATTACATAAATTGGAGAATTGCCATAATAAAAATAAATATTAAACTCTGTACAAATACTGTACTGCTATTCAAGAACTCTGGGAATGGTTACCTCGATCCCCCGTTATTCAAAGCTAATGAGTAATGATATGCGCATACTAACAATATATTTCCAGCAATATTTAGACATTGCAGTTGGAATAAATTGAGCTAAAAAATGTCGACGTGGCTTTTTCGATCTATCAGGGTCATTCAGTAAACAATTTTAGTAAACAACTTCAGGGGCTTTGGCGGCGCAGTCGTTAGAGCAAGCGCCTTTCACCTCTGAGACGGTGAGGATGGTGGGGATCGTGGATTCGATTCCCGCTATGCACTCATGTGAAAAAGAATCAGTCAACGCTCTGTCGAAAGTCGTGGATTCTCTTCCGGTGCTCCGGTTTTCTCCCACAGCGAAAGTTGTCAGGGTGGCTTAGGATTGGACCTATTACCTAATGAACAAAATTTTCATTTAGACAAGTGTAGACAAAGATTTCATGACAGCTTGAAAGAGCGTCACAAAATTAGTAATATTCCGAAGTTTCGTTGTGAAATAAATGTTGTAAAATGCGGATAATATAGCCCTGCGAAGTTTGCCGTTTTTCAGTCATTTTGAATTACGCACGGGAAATTGATACCTTTTTTCAGAAAGCGGTATCACCCCGCGCGTAATACAAAATGACTGAAAAACGGCAAACTTCGAAGGGCTATATTATGTACATTTTACAACATTTCGTAACGAAACTTTGGAATATTACTAATTTTGTAATGCTCTTTCCAGCTGTTGTGAAATGTTTATCCAGACTTGTCTAGATCAAAATTTTTTTCATTAGGGAATATAGGTCCAATGCAGTTAGGTAAGCATATGAAACTTGATGTAAAGCGCATTTGATCATATCCACATGGAATTAATTTTTGCTATTGAAATGTTAATCTTAATCTTATCATGGATAATAAAATAAATGGATAGGAAACTAGCTGACGTGACGGCCTAATGTTTTCTGAATGGACTGATGGCGTGGTTGGATGCCTCAACCTAGTTGAAAACCAAATTCTCAAAAACGGCATGTTAATTTAGCAATAATACAGCTAAACATTTTAGTCAAAGAGCAAATAAATATAACCACGCCATTCTACGATGAAAACTTTAAGTATTCCCAGTCAATTTTAGCAAAACAACAAAAATGCCGAGAACTTTGGTAACATTCGCATTTCGCAATACGCGTGACGTCACGTTTTTCAACAAGGATGCAGTCAATGACGTCAGGAAGTTTCCTATCCAGTTATTTTACAATCCATGATCTTATTAAATTGGGTTTATATTTAAGTTAGGTTAGTTTAGCTTAGCTTAGGATTAAGAAATTGACCCATAGCAACTTCTTCCAATTCAACTTGAAGTTCGTAACGAGTTTTCAAAGTTCGAAGCATTTATAGTATTTTAGGCAAAATTAAAATAAAAACCAGTGTAAAACAACAAGTTCCTATCTTGGACTATAGTACATTTTATGGTTAACAAACGATTGATCCAGCGTTGATTCACTTAATCATTTATTGAACAACTACAGTATACGTGCAATCTCAACTCACCACAACGAGGACAACAACGACCAGTAACGTTGACTGCTTCATAACCCTAAGAAAAAGATTTATATTAGAAGACTTTTTACGAAACAACACGGATAATAATAAACTGAAGAATCATCTTCTGAAAAATCTAACAAGCCGTCGATTCGGAGTTTTCAACTGCGCATCCAAATGACGCTTTCTGCGTCGGGAAACATTGCAGTTAAACTGTAATATCATGTAGCTGAGACTGGAAGAACTAGAATATGCAGGAGGAATTCACCTGTTCAATCATCATCATATGAATATGCGAAAAGTTGCTCAAAGAACATTCAATTAGTTTCCGCATCGTTAATTCGCTTTAAATTAGAAAATATACCCCCTTAAGCATGCCGCATGCACAAGAGAAACTAACCACAAACGAGTTCGATCTAGATTTGATCCGTATTTTGCAAAATTGGTTATCACTTCACGAAAATAACGACTTTATAACGGAACTATTTTACCTGGAAATGTCAAACTTTTAACTTGAATTATACCTAGTATTTTTTCTTGAGTTTCAAAGTGGGGGGTTTTTACACCCCCACCCACATGCACATCCTCCCCGGCCGGTCGCTACGTCCCTGCTCGCACGCGATGACTGACTGCAAGCTTATCATCTAGGTAGAATGTCGTTTTTAACAGTACAGAAATCGGGGAAACCACCTGTCCGATGAGCCTTGAACAACTTATATATACATACGCTTATTTGTACTCTCCCAACCTCCTGCGCCGCAACAATTGGTTCAACACGCACAATCATAGAAAACAAATTGACTTTGTATAATCTTTCGTGGCTTACCTGTGGGCAATCCTGACAAGTTTGTCTGGTACATTCAATCATCAAATTCGCTTGACATAGACATGTTACACAAGGAGAAACGATCCATTCTTCTTCAACCTATTAAGACTAGAATTAGTTAATTTCTTGTGGAGAAAAATATATCTAAATATGAGGACTATATAGAGACATTATACGCACCTCATATAGCGTGCCATTTTTCGATTTACAGTAGGGTTTCCCACCATTTCTTTCAGTTGTGGTTATCAGTAGTAGAAGGTGTTGATGTGGAAGTAGTAGAAGGTGTTGGTGTGGAAGTAGTAGAAGGTGTTGGTGTGGAAGTAGTAGAAGGTGTTGATGTGGAAGTAGTAGAAGGTGTTGGTGTGGAAACTAGGAAGTAAAAAGATTAAATATATTAAATAAATGATCGTTTAAAGGGCTTATGCAACGAATTTTTCGATGGTGCGATTTTTGCACATTATTAAAGTTTAAAGATGGGTCCCTCTTGCGAAAAACTGGTTCGCGCTGTGACGTCACAGTAATGAGTCGTGCTGTGTGTAAACAAAGGATTAACACGTTTTACGTAAGGTCCGTCGAAAACAACTCCTTGCTGTGACGTCACACCACTGATCGCCAAAGGTCTTTTCTTTTCGCAATTAAGAAAGTGGCAAAATTTGCGACTTTGAAGGCTTTCCGATCTCTACTTGGAGTACTACTATAAAGCTACTTGGAGTTTCGGAAAACGATTTGCATCTGTCGAACCAGTGCAAAGAACTCTATAACGTAATGAAAAAATCTCACCATCGAAAAATTCGTTGCATAAGGCCTTTAATGAATGACATTAATGATATTACTCTACAAATGTTTTTTTAAATTTTTCACTTCATACGCAGTTGGAAATATGAAAGGTTAAAAACAATCATTCTCAGTTATTCTTAACTTTGACTTAGTGGCGCCCATGTATCAGTCATTTAATTTGCAGTCTCAACCCCAGTTTATCATTACATATTAATTGTATGTTGCGAAATTTATACTTGCCTGGCACACATTTACAACATTCACCAGAACGACTTTCTAGTTTTTGCCCCTGATAAAGCATAAAAAATGGTCACTTTGTATAGGTAATCACATGAGTCGCGCGAAGCGACGAGGGCAATTTGTGAAACTTTGAAAACACACAAGTGTAACCTTAATTTTACGAGGAACTATGCGATTACTTGTTAATCATAGAGGGCAAAATGTATTCGTAAGTTAATTGTGAGCTTGTCAAGTTCTTGAACCTCGTATGTTTCCATGTCTTCGCCGATGTTCCTTAATGCTGCCCTGCCTACCCATTTCTTAAATACTCTAACCAATAAATTACAAGTGTTCATGTGTTCACTAGAAGTTTTTAATTCTTCAATAACATCATTATCCGCGACGACAAAGCGAAAAGCCATTGCATGTTTTTCAATTCAGCTATTTATGAATTAAATCAAGAAACTTCTCGCGCTTGCGTCTCAGCCAATCAGGGATAAGTAATTTTGCCCTGAATTAAGAAAAAATGCCATCCTCATTAGCCAATCATATTTGAGTAATTTTTCCTTCTATATGATTAGCTGATGTAATTCTCGCTGCAGGTAAAAGTAATTTCGATTCTCTTTCACTATGATTTGGCGAAAACAAAAAGTATTGTACTCATGTCGTAATGTTATTCTTTATATACAGGTATGCCGTTTTATTTTGTAGGATAATTTGCTTTCTGAGCTGATTCAATTTTTGAATGTTAGCTTTGCACATTCGCATTCATTGCTAGTTGTATACAAGACAGAGTGTTTATAAATAATTTATATACTGTTGACATACGTGTGGACAAATTTCAATATCACATTGATGTCCGCACTTTTTCTTCCCATTTTGACATTTACAAGAAAGACATTCCCCTTCCTGCCATATCTCGTTGGGCTGTAAAATAATAATCAACAGATAAACATGTTGTAATACAATTTTTAAATTAATTTTTAGACGACAACCTAGTGTTGAAAAAATGTCCAGTGTGCCATTGCCATGCAGTCTGGCGAAACGCAAAATTATGAAAAGGGGTTTACATTTTGCGGCCACATAACCTCAATCCTCTTTAGACGGCAGCTACATAATTTTAACTTACAAAAGGGATACAAGGTGATGTCGGAATATATTTTAGTGTTCAAAGCTTGCTATACTAGTATGCTTTCAACAAAACGACGACATTGTAGCCGGTCACGTGACTAAACTGAAATCTTCGATACACTATAAGGACTAAAAAAATCTTGTTTAAAGCAAAGGTTTACATTCAAACCTCAAGACAAATATTTAAAGAAGTTAATGTGATATTACATCCACCAAGCCACAGCAGAAATGAATGGCATTTATTATAATACATATGTCAGTTTATCCGCCACGTTGGACGGCTCCAATTTGTTATCCAACACGACAATCTTAAAATACTGTAAAAATCGATCACCATCGATTGTTTTTTCAAAATATCTTGAGCGTGCCGAATACTTTTTAATATAAGCACATGACCAGTCAGGATATTGTCATTTTCTTTTAATTAATCATTCCGATCTCTGAATGAAGCGAGGATGAGAGTGGATGAAAGCTGGCAGTCACGCGACTTTGGTTAGCTGTTTCCTAACATTATCATGCATTCTATTTAAGTTAAATCATAGTTATAAAGCTAATCAAACCTTTATATATCTTTAACCTAGAGCTTGAAATGTCTCCTGCATGTAACAATTTATCAATTGCCATCTTCGTTTGACCGGAGATTAAAGCCCGTCGCACACGTGAGCAACTTGTTGAGCTAACAGCCTCTCGAGGCGGGTAGCTCAGCAAGTAGCTCTCGTGTGCGGATAGTTTTCGTGAGGATTTGACCTCTCGAGGCCTTGAGGAAAATATCTATCGTGTTTGATAATTTTTCACCTCGCGAGGAAAAAATCTCAGCGTCTGCAGATATTGTGAGCTAGGTGCTGAGCTGTTTGAATCAATTAGTCAATGACAAACCATAGTTTCTTCATGTGACATGGAACAAAATGGAGGAAAATGCAAATAATTTTGTTAATTATGTTGTTGTTGAGTAGTTTTCCCAACGTGTGCGGTGAAAATACATAGCTGAGCTAGCTACCACTCGAGGCGGTTAGCTCAGCAAGTTGCTCTCGTGTGCGGCGGGCTTTTTAGTATTAAAAACTTAAATTTTGGAATTTCACTAGAACATCACATGCATGCACAGTATCCTTTTTGTAATTAAGCAGATTGAGGTCACCTATTGTACTGTACTCAATTTAAAATTTGAATTCAAGGCAATTTTATAAGACCCTTTGTACCTGTTTAATTGTTCCATTCACAATACAGTAGCACTGTTTAAGAGCCACGCAACTTGTACCATTATCATACGTTCCTTCTGGACATTGACATCCAGGAACACAGGTTTCTTGACATTTAGTGTTCTCGCACGTTCTTGGACATGAGCAATTGTTATGCTTCATTCCTTCACGGCATTCTGTTCAATAGCGCAAAGAAAAATGTTAGTGATAACAAATAAAACTGTACGTAAAACGAATACAACTGCGAAGAGTCTGTCCGTTATATATATTTGCCTCAAATATGCTGTCAATATTCAACTATTTCCCAATCTTCCCAAATAATATATACTTTCAGAAAGAAAACTCACTCGCTTGACAATAACAGCATGAATCTGGATCATTATCGATCAACTCTTCACCCTAAATAAATGCAATCATTAACATGAATAAATCCGATCTACACACAATTATTTTCCATGATCATGTCGATCACTGCATAATTCTTTGCTTAGTAATTGTGTTCCGGCAATACATTTTAAGAAACTACTAAACGTTCATTCTTTGTAGCTTTGAATGGGGACAAATAAAATTTTTGGACGTTGGCGAAAAATAGTTCAAAGATTATTATCTGTTTGGATAATACAAAAGGATAATAATCTTTGAACTATTTTTCGCCAACGTCCAAAAATTTTATTTGTCTTTTATATTTTTTCTTATATTAATTCTTCTATATAAATTGTTATGCGCATGTGAATATATTCAAATGGAACATTGCGCACTATATATGTAAATTATTATTATATTACTGAAAAACAACATCATTGCCTGAAGGTGAGCAAATAATCAGTCTAAAACATTGCTAACATAAGTAAAAATTGATCGTAGCTCCTGTATTAGATAATCAAATAAATTGTACTTTGCAAATAAGGTGAAGTTAACTCGATGTTTTCTGCAATGGTGAACACTTGAACACTTACATTCGGACAAATGTCAATGTTACAGCTCCTGGTACATTTGACTTGGGCATTCGAGTCACATCTGCATACTTTGCATAAACCTTCTTGAAACGTTTCATACATCTAGAATGAAACATAAAGTATAAATGAAACATTCCTAAATTTCGATGCCATTTGCCTCTCAAACTCCGAGTGTAAGCAATTAAACCAGTAGTTAATCCACTCTTAAACATTGGCTATTTAATTACGCATAACTATTTTGCATTTACAAAATTCTCGATTAAAATGGGAAAATAATCATAAAGAAAATACTAACTTCGGTATGATATCATTAGATATTATCGTTTTGTTGCACATCTCAGGTAATACAGTCGTAGTAATTAAAGAAGTTACAAGATACACATCAGTTTACCTGGTAAGTTGTTCCATTGTATATACATACAGGAACAGTGGTAGGAATAGTGATAGGAATAGTGATAGGAATAGTGATAGGAATAGTGATAGGAATAGTAGTAGTACGAAGACCAGTAGTAAGATCAGTAGTAGGACCAGTAGTAGGACCAGTAGTAGGACCAGTAGTAGGACCAGTAGTGGGACCAGTAGCGGGACCAGTAGCGGGACCAGTAGTAGGACCAGTAGTAGGACCCGTAGTAAGACCAATGGTAGGACCGTAGTGGGACCAGTAGCGGGACCAGTAGCGGGACCAGTAGTAGGACCAGTAGTAGGACCCGTAGTAAGACCAATGGTAGGACCAGTAGTAAGACCAGTAGTAAGACCAGTGGTAAGACCAGTGGTAGGACCAGTAGCGGGACCAGTAGCGGGACCAATAGGGGGACCAGTAGTGGGACCAGTAGTGAGACCAGTAGTAGGACCCGCAGTAGGACCCGCAGTAGGACCAGTGGTAGGACCAGTAGCGGGACCAGTAGCGGGACCAGTAGTAGGACCCGTAGTAAGACCAATGGTAGGACCAGTAGTAGGACCAGTAGTAGGACCAGTAGTAGGACCAGTAGTAGGACCAGTAGTGGGACCAGTAGTGGGACCAGTAGCGGGACCAGTAGCGGGACCAGTAGTGGGACCAGTAGTGGGACCAGTAGCGGGACCAGTTGTAGGACCAGTTGTAGGACCCGTAGAGTGGGACCCGTAGTGGGACCCGTAGTGGGACCCGTAGTTGGGACCCGTAGTGGGACCCGTAGTAGTAGGACCCGTAGTAGTAGGACCAGGTAGTAGTAGGACCAGTAGTAGTAGGACCAGTAGTAGTAGGACCAGTAGTAGTAGGACCAGTAGTAGGAACAGTAGTAGGAACAGTAGTAGGACCAGTAGTAGGAACAGTAGTAGGAGGGTTAGCTGCAAGTATAGTGCAAGAAAAAGAGAAAAGGTTAAAAAATTGCGTATTGGCATGAACATATACTGTACAGACTGCTAGCTTGGCAACTATTGTTCTCCTCATTAATATTATTTTCATAGAACAGTAGTAGGACCAGTAGTAGGAGGGTTAGCTGCAAGTATAGTGCAAGAAAAACCAGTTGTAGGACCAGTAGTAGGACCAGTAGTAGGAACAGTAGTAGGACCAGTAGTAGGAGGGTTAGCTGCAAGTATAGTGCAAGAAAAAGAGAAAAGGTTAAAAAATTGCGTATTGGCATGAACATATACTGTACAGACTGCTAGCTTGGCAACTATTGTTCTCCTCATTAATATTATTTTCATAATTAATAGTTAATATTATCAAAGACTTATTATCAGAAAAACTTAACACTTATGGCATCATTTTTTTATTAAATTACCACACGTCAGCGCAAAACCTTATTTTTGTCAGAGCTCTTATTTAAGGTAATTCCGCAGTTTTGCATTGCGCACTTTTACTGCGCACATCTTATGACTTATAATTTCATCCATTATACGTACTGTTTAAAAAATATCATTTTATGACAATTTTATGTTACTTCAAAACATCTTTGGTTACATTCGTGCAAAGAATATTACGTTAAAATCAATGTTTTCAAAAAAGGCATACAAAAGTGTAGCTAGGGTCCTGTGTCTGTAGTATATTTATTCATTTACTTGTATTTCACGTTTTAATGCCGCAATTCCCTAAAAAGATCGGTGACCCCCATTTTTTAACCGATAATTTATTTCTTTAATGCATTTTACATTTCATATCTGAAATTAAAAGAAAAATCATTTCTGGATCTTGAAAAAAATGCTTTATCAATGTATGTTCTCAAAGAAAGATATGTAAAGAAATGTGCAAAAGACATTTGTGGATCAGAATTGTACACGTTAGTAGTTCCATTTTGCTCAAAACACAATATTGTTTTCAAAAACAATTACAAGGTAGGTTTACTAAAGCAAAATCCGCGCTAAAAACGTCAATAAATATCGGGCTGTTGTGATTTTGCTGTTACTCGTAATGAGCGTCAAGATGACGCAATATTGGGGTAAAGGTGGTATATTGTGATTGTCATATCTTCTTAACGAGTTCGGTGACCCCAACTTTTTTGTGTGATTTTACTTTAAGTATATCATAAACTCCATGCCTGAGAAGTTTCAGCACATTCTCATTTCGGGAACAATTACTGCGGAATTACCTTCATTAAACTTTTAAACTTGGCTCTATCGTAATGTGACATGATTTTTTATCACGGTTACGTAGACTTTGTTTGCAAATTTCGCAGGGCTATATCAGTTCCACATTTTACAAAATTTTGCGACCAAATTAATTAAAGTAATTTTAACACGCTCTTTCTAGCTGTGGTGACGGATTTTGTTCTTTTTGCCTAGATCAAGATTTAGTCTATAGCTGGGCGATCATCTATTCTGTTAGTTCCTCGACTAACCTTAATCATAATCTATTACTTCAAGGGCCGTTATTTAGAACAAGTCTCAACAACTACATTCAAGAACTCTTACTTTAATCGAACAGTTCATTTATAGAACTTAGTGTGTAGAACTGCTTCACTTAATAGCTTCTTGACATTATCTAGTTTTGACTTTTGAGAACTTTCTTCATCGGACTTATTCGTTTTTACGTAATTCAGCTTTTGATGTAAACATACCATGTACCTGGTCTCTTGTTCGTGACTGCCCATGTCACAGAAATTAAAATAATGTAAAGTTCTTTGATTGAAGTAAAGTTCGTTTCGTGTATGCCCAAGTCACATGTTTTCAAAACCAAGTTACTTCTATTTTCTGTACAATTTCCCCCAAATCTCCCATTTACGTATTTTAGAGATCAGTTGTGGGTTACGCGCAAACTGAGCTTTACCTCAACTATAGTTTATAAACAGTGTAATGTTGTATAATGTAAATTTAATTATAAAGTTTATAAGGGGGGATACCTAAATAATAGACCTTATGCATAATGACGTCACTAGACTTGATGCCCGTGAGGAATGCTGGTCTTAGTCGCTATTGCTTTTGTTAATTGGCTATGCTTAACAGTGCGTTATTTATCTATATAAACGGCGTATACTATTCTTAATTTACAAATGATGAGAAATCCTACTTACAAGCATGTCCACCTGTAGGCTTTTTTGTTGTTACGGTGTTTATGCCAGTGAAAAAACCTTAAATAAAACAAGTTAAAAAGTTCACTATTTGTGAAAATGAGTATTCTTAATTATCATCATTATTACATTTAATTATACATTGAAGAACTGTAGATTTACTGTAGACTAGTTGCTTCTTCCTGCCTCACGTAAAATACAAGACACTCTTCGTGAATTAAGAATTGTATTAGCTAACTGGAAACGTAATAGTGGTTGGCATTTTAACTTTACCTGATAATTTTGCGATACAGCTTTCCACTATTTGTGGCGCGACTAATTCTAGAAGTCTGCTTATTAAGGGGACGGGCATTTGGTTGTTTATTATTTATTTTTCAATTGTAAGGGCACAGAGTAGATACATATACAGAGCTGGAACTGGCCGTTGTAAACACTGCGGAAACTTACGTTTTCATGTGCCCACTTTTTTCAGCAAAAAATGATCAACTGCGCATTCTCGGCAAGTTCCGCGAGCAGTTAAAACGAGTCGCCATCCAATTCCATCCAATTGGATGCATGCATCTAGTAACTAGCCGAGCATGCGCACAAAAAAAGTGGGTACACTAGTTATAACAGTATAACTCTGTATATGTATCCACTCTGTGGTAAGGGTCTTTCAATTGTAAGGGATATGCCGAAACAAAACTATTATAGTTAAGGTGGCTCGATATAGTTATCACAAAAACCCTGTTTAACAATCACGAACAAAACCGGGTGACCATTTTTACGCGCAGGTTGTGGAAACTGATTAACAAAATGAAAGAACTTCCAAAATGATCTGACGTGACCAGTTCTTCGCGCAATCTTACCTCATTGCGCGTGTTTTATAGCGTTTTATGTCAATTGCTGAAGTCATTAGAATTTTCCATTTTAGAAAAACAATGCGCTATATCTCTCTATTTTGTCTCGTAACCTATGTTCAAATTTTGCATGCTGTATTGCACCGCTAAAAACTTTCATTATATGAAAAATAGAAAATTCTGTAATGTCAAACACATTTTACCGAAGAGTACGACACTTTCTTATTTTTCAAAAAATGGCACCACAGAATATTATCATATTTTGCTAATTGTTAATGCACGAAAAAAATGGGGGGACACCATGCATCTTTTCCAACTATACGAGGCGAGAGGCCATTAAATTTTGGAGTGGATTTCGTACACGTATGTCATCATGGCAACAAACTATCTGTTACTGAAACTAATATAATCTCAAAGTAGAGATATCAAAATATATAAAAACTCCAATATGTGCTGAACAAATCCTAAAAATGCGTAGTGTCAACATGTCAAAGTGTTGAACACCTGAATTTTCGAAAAGTGTATCGAGCCACCTTAAGACCAAAGAATATTCTTTTCTGTACGAATTTATGCCAGGTGAATCTGCCATTTAAATGCACCATTAGACAATTTTTTTCACTATAAACATATTGAAATAAGCATTCTACAGTATAATTTGTATATTCGTTTAATAAACCGTATACTAACCTGTTGTAGTTTGAGTCGTTGGACTGGTTGGTTTTTCAGTAGTTTTATTAGATGGACCAGCAGTTGTCTTTTCTGTAGTACTTGGTTGAGTCCTTGAACCGGTTGGTGTAGTACGGAGGACCAGTAGTAGGAGGACCAGTAGTAGGAGGACCAGTAGTAGGAGGACCAGTAGTAGGAGGACCAGTAGTAGGACCCGTAGTAGGATTAGGAGCATTACCAGTAACCAGTAGTAGGAGGACCAGTAGTAGGACCCGTAGTAGGATTAGGAGCATTACCAGTAATAGGACCAGCAGTAGTAGGACCAGTAGTAGGACCAGTAGTAGGACCAGTAGTAGGACCAGTAGTAGGACCAGTAGTAGGACCAGTAGTAGGACCAGTAGTAGGACCGGTAGTAGGACCGGTAGTAGGACCAGTAGTAGGACCAGTAGTAGGACCAGAAGTAGGACCAGTAGTAGGACTAGGAGTATGACCAGTAATAGGACCAGTAGTAGGACCAGTAGTAGGACCAGAAGCAGGACCAGTTGTAGGACTAGGAGTATGACCAGTAATAGGACCAGTAATAGGACCAGTAGTAGGACCAGTAATAGGACCAGTAATAGGACCAGTAATAGGACCAGTAGTAGGACCAATAGTAGGACCAGTAGTAGGACCAGTAGTAGGACCAGTAGTAGGACCAGTAGTAGGACCAGTAGTAGGACCAATAGTAGGACCAATAGTAGGACCAATAGTAGGACCAATAGTAGGACCAGTAGTAGGACCAGTAGTAGGACCAGTAGTAGGACCAGTAGTAGGACCAGTAGTAGGACTACGCTGAGTTGTTGAAACGGTTGGTTGTTCAGAAGTTGTAAAACGTGTACCAGCAGTTGTTGTTAAACCTGTAGGAGTGCCTGGTGTTGTTTTGGGACAGCTTTCTGGTGATTCATCTGATCCATTAGGGCAATCAACATAATTATCGCAAACCCATTCGTTCGGAATACACTTTTCACTACCTAAGCAAGGCACCTCTCCCCGACCGCATGTACAATTATTTTCATCCTTACCTCCTGGACAATCTATGTATTTATCGCACAGATAAGCGCTTGGAATGCATTTGCCACTAGGGCATTGGAATTGGCCTACACGACAAGTAGTAGGAGGTGGTGCCGTTTTGTTACAATTTGTTTCGTCTTCTCCATGTGAGCAGTCTTTGTTGCCGTCACAAAGTTTCCTGTAAAGAAATATGTATTGACATATGCAGAATTATATTGCATTGACTGATACGGTATCTTGTAGATCAACAAGAACATGTTTGATTAAAATTCGTCGGTTTAAATACACAAATTTACCTTAATCTGACATTCAGTTAATGGAACTGCTCAACTAACAGAGCATCTAGAGTGTACGAGTTCTAACTTGTGTCTAACTTAATTAGGAATTTTCAACAGATTGAAAACAAAGCAAACTTATTCAAAACTATTAACTGGTCTTAACTTCAAAGCTCTGGCATGTTCTATATCGAGTTATGAAAGCACTCCAGAAGTTGAGCAGAAAGAGCACACGAACAAGGGATAAGGAAAATATAACCTTTCTGAACACTTGGTAGTACTTGGTGCTAATTTAACAACCTTTTCAACCCTACACGCGTTCGTTGTCTGTATCGTAGTAGTATAGTTACGAATATATATTATAGTAAAATTATACAAATGATAGGGATATTTTATTTTATTACAACGACGTTTCGATGCTTCTTGCATCATTTTCAAGTTAAAGATAAAAATCATTCGTTTTTAGCTTTAATTAAATTTAAATGTGATCTGTGCGATGCGGATTATATGTTGGCTATACTTGTCGACACCTATAGGCATCAACGCATTGATGAACACAAGGGATCAGTGGTAGGAATCCATATGCGTAATCATCATGGAAACTAGAGTACATCGAGGATTGAAAACTGCTTTTCAATTCTGCTCTAGTGTCGAGGGAAGTATGAGTGCCTACTCTACGAGATGCTTTACATTAGGGAACCAGAGGCGTAGCCAGAATTTTTGGTCAGGGGGGAGGGCAGCAAAACCCAGGTGGGGCCAAGCCGCCAGTCGCTCGAGACGCAAAGTTCGCGCAAGGCATTCTGTGCAGTGCTGGGTAAAATTAATTATCGACACATGTGATTTTTCACCGAGCCCGCGTTAAAAATTCACTGGTAAAAAAGCCAGATTAGTTTAAACTTCATCTAACCCTCATTTAATACATATTAATATTTAGGGTTAGAAAAGGTGTTTCAAGTTGTGTGTTGCAAATAAGCGAACAAGATTTTAGGTTTCACACCGATGCGCATCAAAGCATATATTCTACAGAATTTTTGCATTATTGACGGCATGAAGCTATATAATCAAGGATTCCCTTTTTATACAATACATTTTATCAGGGGGGGGGACTTTTGCCAGGGGGTAGCCCTGGCTACGCCTCTGTAGGGAACTGAAGCCATCTTTCAACACTCAGTCTGACTCGATACGTTCTAAGCTATTTGCTTAATATTAATTTGTTAATCTTGTTTGTTGTGTTTGTCTTATGTGTAAATAGCTAAATGTTTTTAATATTTTTGTATTTTTTTGTCTTGTGCATTTAGTAAAATATTTTGCCTGCTTGCGCAAATGATTTGTTTACGTGACACGAACACGTGAACCTTTATAATTAAAGCTAAACACATAAACACGAATAATTCTTATCTTTAACTGAAAATGATGCAAGAAGCATCAAAACGTCGTTGTAATAAAATAATTATTAATATCGCTAATTAATTTCACAAAAGATTTTAATAAAGCAGTATCATAACTAAATATGAATATTTTCAGTGAATGTTTTACTTCTTAGTTTGTATTAAAGTGCTTAGAAACGAAAGTTGAAATTTGAAGAAATTTGTGAAAAGTAAGGAAAGAGATTGAGGATTACTACATAGATTAGTAAATATTACCATGACAACTACATGACCTAGCAAAAATGTTTATATGGGTGCACCCACTAATGTACCAAGTTTCATTGAATTTTATTAAATACTCACAAAGATATCAGACTTTCAAGTGCTATGCAACGAAATTTCACGCCATTTTTTATGATTGCATTGTAAAAAAACAAAATGACCACATAAGATACTTTGTTAAACTCTTTCAACTTGCTTAATAGTTTTTGACTAACCATTTTTTATATACAATTTCTGAAAATATTTCCAGATCTCGGGATATCTTGGGTCGAAATTATAAAACCGTACATTTTGTGTTATGAACTGCTGGTCGATCTACAAAGATATGTTGTACGTCAACAAATTTGAATCAATTATCGATAAGGGTTGTAAACGTTTTTCAGAAAACGATTATGCATTTGACGTCATAGGGCAATTTGTGTATCAAACATTGTTAAATATCTCAAGAAATAAACAAGCTAAGTCAGTTTGAAAAACTGAGCTATCTCATTAGTATCGCACTTTAAATAATTTTGATTGATGAAACGAGAATGAAGGTATGAATCTTCACTGATATCTCATCAGATGTAAATGACATCAATATGACACCACGTTGGTTGCATTGCATTATTAGACGAAATGAAATGTCCCAACAAGGAAACATAGAAACAAGATAAAAAATAAACACTTTCATGTCATATATGCATTTAAAGAAGACTAACCTGAAGGTTATACACGTCTTATTACTACAAGTAAACTCATAACATGTACAGTTCTGGTATTCATCGGAATTATCCCCGCAGTCATTGACTCCATCACACACATTCTGTTTGCTAGCACATTTGCCATTTTTACATTGGAACTGAGTAGGACGACATATAGGACAGTCGTTTCCTTCATCAGAATTGTCACCACAGTCATCATACTTATCACAGACGTATTTTCTGTTGATACACTTTCCTATAAAAAGATAAAGGTCTTTTCCAGAAAAATTAAAATAAGTCGAACAATGAGTACTTGGGAGAAGAGCGTGAAACTATGAAAATGCAATTTGTGGAATGATTCTGATTTTTGAATCATGATTTGATGGCACCACTACTACGCCAATCTTGTCGACGTTTGCGCTCCTCCCGTTCCTTTATTTTGATTGAGAATGTCTGCGAAAATATCCACGAATTATTATGCTGTACTTCATGAGTGTTGAACATTGCACAGTTAAATTGCGTGTAGACGCTACGGTAAAGGTCAACACCCAAGGAACTTATAGCTTTTGGATTTGGCTACTAAGCATACCAATATCTCATTGCTTAACTAAGGACAAAAATATAGTAATTTTAATAAAAAGTGCATTATCTGAAAATCACGGGCCTCGTGAAGGCTTGCGCCTGTAGGCTTCAGTCTACTCAGTCCACTGGGTAATTCGCCACTGGATTGGTTTAAAATGTTTTCTTACCATTATCACATTCAAACTCTTTACACTTCTCTGGAGTTGTAGGTATGGTTGTTGGTGCTGGCGTTGTTGTCACTTCGAATGCACATCCAAATAAGCCAAGTCGTAAACAAGGATTTGATCCCCATTCAACTGGCAAAATTTTAACGTAAAGAGCCACAAATGGATGACGTATTTTATTATATGTCGTTACGCTGGCATAAACACTTCCATTGAAAATCTAAACGTATAATTCATTCCCATAATGAGGACAGTGAAATGCAGTACGTATGAACTCAAGCAATAAACATAATTGACTTGCTTCGGTGAAATCATCACATGATTTGGGAAAGCTGTGCCGGGATCTTTAACAGTGAGAATAATAGCTAATGAAGCTCTGTGGGCCTGAAGATCATGATAGGAAATACAACGTTTTAGCAAAAGTAAGACCAATTATATATTCATCTACAAGGAATAATGGTCAGAAATAATATACTACAGGATGTCCCAAATACAATAGACATGTCGGGCATCGAATATTCACTAATCTAAGTGATAAATTTTGATACTAGGTTAAAAGTCTGCTGGTTCTCCCAATCGATCATTAAATTCTTGTGATAGTTACGTTGCATATCGGCAGACATCAGTGGCGTAGCAAACTCGATAATTGGTGGGGGGGGGGGCTAATTGAAATCAATTGTTTTTAAGGTCTGTGAACACGAATATATGAATATTCCCCCCCCCCCAATTATCGAGTTTACTACGCCACTGGTAGACATGATGACCCCTTGCTTCGAACGGCCATAAAAATGGGTCTAATAGACCAATGTACCAATCATGATCAGTTAGGAAGCTCAACGGTCAAACCAAGAGTTAAACCTCCAGTTTCCGTTTGCTTACTAGTGCTATCGATGCATATAGCGTTGCGTGAGGGAGAGTATTTAGTCATTGGTTACTTACATGCTCTTCACCGTTTTCTTGATAAAAAATCCAATTTTTACCGTCCATACTGTAGCTTATCTTGTACTTTTTCACCAGTTTTGCATAGATTTTCGGTGATCCTTGAATAGCAATCCGTGTCACTTGCGCAGTTTCTAGCAATTTCACGCTTAACCAAGGTTTCTTATCATCACTGGAAGCACACCATACACCCGAACCTTTGTTGAGAATATGAGTATTGTTGAGACGACCCTCGCTGGCACTCCAAAACCTGTTATTCATGAATATTGATGATGATGCGAAGTTCTCATCAGGAATGGCACCATTTCGTTCTAACAATAAACGAATGAATCAATATCTGAGAAATACATAAGTTGAACTCGAATATACAACAAAGAAGAACAGCTAGCTGAGGGAAAGTAAAGTAGAATCAAGAAAAAACAAAAGCACACGAAACAAAACGAACCCACACAGAAATTTTGCACAACAAAGAAGAAAACAAAACCAATGCAAGAACATAAGTCTAATGATTGTTGGATTCGTAAAACAAAGGTCCCGGGGACGATATACTCACAGCAGTCAAGCAATTTTGAGCTTACCAGCCTAGTAGGTGCTGGTCACTCGGAGTAACACACTGAAAGTACATGTTGAAGATGTACAGCAAACAAACCAAAAACAAAACTGCACAAACCATGTTTAGCCGACATAAGAAACGAATCAAAACTATTGTATTACAAAAAATCCTGAAAGAAAGCCAACCTGCTTTTTTATAAGGTTTTCAGTTAATTGCAAATAATGTTTACCAAATGAGGCAGTTTCATTCATAAAAAACGAAACAATTAACACTTATACTTTATATAGGCTAGGACTTACCAACTCCAAGAGAATCCTGACAAGAAGGAGTAATATTTGTACAGTTAACTTCATCCTCGCCACTAGGACAATCCTGTTCTTTGTCGCAAAACCAGCTCTTCAAAATACATTTCCCGCTCGAGCATTTATACTCATTACTCGGACAGGATGGTGTGACAGGAGGGGGTTGTACATACTCAATGCACTTGGGGCAACAATTTTTCATCACAATTTTGAATAATGGTGGGAAACAATTTCCGATAGTTGGACAAGGTTTAGGCTCACAAGTGACACTGTTATTCCAGCACGAACATATATCACATCCACTTGTCCAGGATTTGAGTGGCTCAATGTAGGAACCGTTATGTTTGCAAGGACATTCCACTGGCCGAACGCAATGACTTCCATTATGGACTGTATTACTTGGACAAACGCATCCTGGTTTGCAGAGGTCTTTGTTACTCGGAGGTTGGTAATCGTTAGACTGGCAAGCACCCATATATTGACACGAGGAAATACATTTGGGACGGCAATCTGTAAAAACCTACAATAAATAATAATAAAACAGTAGAAAGATTATTAAGCAAAATGAATGTTAGAAGGAAGCTTTAAATGTATCTTGGGAGTTACCTATCAAATTCTACAGAGTATAGGACTCCAATATTTCTATACTGTATGTTGGACCTCATTAATAATTGGTATATAAATCATCCCTGCAGTGTAGAAACGTCGGGTCGGTAATGCAATTCGACTGGGCTTTTCATTCATTTAGAGTAGCGCGAGCGAAAACATGACTCATATTATACCTGGTTGCGTGAACTCACAAACTTTAAAGCTCATTGATAATTGTTAACCATTTATTTTCTCTTTAATTATTAGATACAGTACACCCGTTCATTTTATTAATTATCACAACTTTTACTAATCGACAAAAAGGTTATGTTTCAGAATTTATTTACGTAGTAGACAATATTAAAACAGTATAAAAACAGTCAAATATTAGAGTCAAAATATTAAAACGTCAAATAATACAAAAGCAACACATATGACAATTGGACAATTTAAGGCTGCTCTCGACCGCAAATAATACGTGATTCTCTTCTGTAAATATTTTTCTATATTTGATATTTCCTGCATGTTAATTAAGTTACTTTGTATTATTCTGTAAATATCTTACTTTTTGACAACATTTCTTGCATGTTAAATCCTAATTATGTTGTTGTGATGTAAATAATGTATATTTTTAACTTTTTAACATTTTGTAAATATTTTAAACGGCCCCTTGGAAATCAACTACCTAGGTGTGTTGAAGGGTTACCGTTTTTAAATAGGAGTTAATAATAATAATAATAATAATAATATGATGTATTGTTTCTTACCATGTCACTAGGACAAGGAGTCGTTGGAGTCGGAGATGATGATGGCGTTATTGCTGTTGTTGTAATGTTTGGTGGTCTTGCAGTAGTTTTAGTACAATTTATTTCATCTGTCCCACCACAGTCGTCACTACCATCACAAACCTGACAAAAATTGCATATAATAGTTATGAGACCGACATCGTGCTCTGTTAGAGTCATTTAGGTGTCATAACTCCAGGGCCGCCCAGAGGTTGGCGGGGGCCCGGGGCAAATTTTTTTTTAGGGGCCCTATCTAAAAAAATTTTCCCGGAACATTTTTTTTCGTCCTCCCCCCCCCCGTCGCCAAAACTTTTTCGGTCAGTGTACCATTTTAGGGGTAAAAATTTTTTTCCGGATTACAAAATTTTTCCGGACGAGTACGTTGCTATTGCTTTCGAGGGACTTTATCTCAGTTTTCTATGCCAAAATTCGGTATTTTGTCCTTTGCGCGGAAATATTTAACACACAAAAAAGGCTGGGGCCCAACAAAAATTTTTCAGGGGCCCCCAGCAACTCGGGGCAATAACGCTAAGCAAAAATTATGTTTGTGTAGAGTCGCGGATGGGAATTGCATGAGAGCTGCGAAACGTTCATCAATATGCATACTGTTAGAGTAATTTAGCAGCCACGGCACTATAGGTAAAAAATGCCTGAAAATAAGGTAAGTAAATTAAAGACTAGCTTGCAAGGCAGTGGTTTGAAAACAACGGAAATTCCGTATCGCAAAAATCGCAGTAATCTTTGCGACGTTGTCGTAAGAGTCTTAGTTATTGGCGTGACTCAAGTTTCCAATAAATCGCAGTTTTTATTAAAAATTTCGCGCTTTTAAAATCGTTGCGACGCTTGCGATGCGGTTTTTGCGATAATTACGATTTAATGGAAACCAAGCTTCGGCGTGACTCAAGTTTACAATAAATCGCAGTTTTTTTTATAACCAGTTTTGCGTTTTTAGAATCGTTGCGCTTGCGATGCGGTTCTTGTGATAACTCGATCACTAAACGCGAAAAGCATGATGGATTGCTTACAAACTCTGTGATTTTCAAATATTTTTTATTTTATTCGGGAATATATTCGATTTTATTCATGAATATTCATACCATACGTTTTTTGCATTACACTGTTTGGTTTTTCATTAAATTTCATCCGTAAACATAAACATTGAAATTTGTAACATACTATTTCTATCTGCCTTCGTCTAGAATAATAATCTACTAGTACGCCCTCAACTCCAATTATATTATTTTTACTTACCCATTCTTGTGGAATGCACGAACAGTCAACAAGACAGAGGAAGTTTGGTCCGCATTTCTTCGGACATGTTGTTGGTGTTACTGGCGTAGGTTTTGAGCCAGTGGTACTTGCAGTTGGAGTGGTGAATAAGGAGTGGTTGATCCAGTGGTACTTACAGTTGAGAATTGAAGCAGTGGTGCTCTCTGGTTTCACAGGCGGTTTGGTGCTTGAAGGTGAAGCTGAATAAGGAGTGGTTGATCCAGTGGTACTTACAGTTGGAGTTGAAGCAGTGGTACTCTCTGGTTTCACAGGTGGTTTGGTGCTTGGTTTCACAGGTGGTTTGGTGCTTGAAACTGAATAAGGAGTGGTTGATCCAGTGGTACTTACAGTTGAAGTTGAAGCAGTGGTACTCTCTGGTTTCACAGGTGGTTTGGTGCTTGAAACTGAATAAGGAGTGGTTGATCCAGTGGTACTTACAGTTGAAGTTGAAGCAGTGGTACTCTCTGGTTTCACAGGTGGTTTGGTGCTTGAAACTGAATAAGGAGTGGTTGATCCAGTGGTACTTACAGTTGAAGTTGAAGCAGTGGTACTCTCTGGTCTCACAGGTGGTTTGGTGCTTGAAGCTGAATAAAAAGTGGTTGATCCAGTGGTACTTACAGTTGGAGTTGAAGCAGTGGTACTCTCTGGTTTCACAGGTGGTTTGGTGCTTGAAGCAGAATAAGGAGTGGTTGATTCAATGGTACTTACAGTTGGAGTTGAAGCAGTGGTACTTTCTGGTTTCACAGGCGGTTTGGTGCTTGAAGCTGAATAAGGAGTGGTTGATCCAGTGGTACTTACAGTCGAAGTTGAAGCAGTGGTGCTCTCTGGTTTCACAGGCGGTTTGGTGCTTGAAGGTGAAGCTGAATAAGGAGTGGTTGATGCAGTGGTACTTACAGTTGGAGTTGAAGCAGTGGTACTCTCTGGATTCACAGGTGGTTTGGTGCTTGAAACTGAATAAGGAGTGGTTGATCCAGTGGTACTTACAGTTGAAGTTGAAGCAGTGGTACTCTCTGGTTTCACAGGCGGTTTGGCGCTTGAAGCTGAATAAGGAGTCGTTGACCCAGTGATACTTACAGTTGGAGTTGAAGCAGTGGTACTCTCTGGTTTCACAGGTGGTTTGGTGCTTGAAGCAGAATAAGGAGTGGTTGATTCAGCGGTACTTACAGTTGGAGTTGAAGCAGTGGTACTTTCTGGTTTCACCGGCGGTTTGGTGCTTGAAGCTGAATAAGGAGTGGTTGATCCAGTGGTACTTACAGTCGAAGTTGAAGCAGTGGTATTCTCTGGTTTCACAGGTGGTTTGGTGCTTGAAGCTGAATAAGGAGTCGTTGATCCAGTGGTACTTACAGTTGGAGTTGAAGCAGTGGTAGTCTCTGGTTTCACAGGTGGTTTGGTGCTTGAAACTGAATAAGGAGTCGTTGATCCAGTGGTACTTACAGTAGGAGTTGAAGCAGTGGTACTCTCTGGTTTCACAGGTAGTTTGGTGCTTGAAGCTGAATAAGGAGTCGTTGATCCAGTTGTACTTACAGTTGGAGTTGAAGCAGTGGTAATCTCTGGTCTCACAGGTGGTTTGGTGCTTGAAGCTGAATAAGGAGTCGTTGATCCAGTGGTACTTACAGTTGGAGTTGAAGCAGTGGTACTTTCTGGTTTCACAGGCGGTTTGGTGCTCGAAGCTGAATAAGGAGTGGTTGATTCTGTGGTACTTACAGTTGGAGTTGAAGCAGTGGTACTCTCTGGTTTCACAGGCGGTTTGGTGCTTGAAGCTGAATAAGGAGTGGTTGATCCAGTGGTACTTACAGTCGAAGTTGAAGCAGTGGTACTCTCTGGTTTCACAGGCGGTTTGGTGCTTGAAGCTGAATAAGGAGTGGTTGATCCAGTGGTACTTACAGTGGAAGTTGAAGCAGTGGTACTCTCTGGTTTCACAGGTGGTTTGGTGCTTGAAGCTGAATAAGGAGTCGTTGATCCAGTGGTACTTACAGTTGGAGTTGAAGCAGTGGTACTCTCTGGTTTCAAAGGTGGTTTGGTGCTTGAAGCTGAATAAGGAGTCGTCGATCCAGTGGTACTTACAGTTGGAGTTGAAGCAGTGGTAATCTCTGGTCTCACAGGTGGTTTGGTGCTTGAAGCTGAATAAGGAGTCGTTGATCCAGTGGTACTTATAGTTGGAGTTGAAGCAGTGGTACTCTCTGGTTTCACAGGCGGTTTGGTGCTTGAAGCTGAATAAGGAGTCGTTGATCCAGTGGTACTTACAGTTGGAGTTGAAGCAGTGGTACTCTCTGGTTTCACAGGTGGTTTGGTGCTTGAAGCTGAATAAGGAGTAGTTGATCCAGTGGTACTTACAGTTGGAGTTGAAGCAGTGGTACTTTCTGGTTTCACAGGCGGTTTGGTGCTTGAAGCTGAATAAGGAGTGGTTGATTCAGTGGTACTTACAGTTGGAGTTGAAGCAGTGGTACTCTCTGGTTTCACAGGCGGTTTGGTGCTTGAAGCTGAATAAGGAGGGGTTGATTCTGTGGTACTTACAGTTGGAGTTGAAGCAGTGGTACTCTCTGGTTTCACAGGCGGTTTGGTGCTTGAAGCTGAATAAGGAGTGGTTGATCCAGTGGTACTTACAGTTGGAGTTGAAGCAGTGGTGCTGTCTGGTTTCACAGGCGGTTTGGTGCTTGAAGCAGTATAAGAAGTGGTTGAGCCAGTGGTACTTGGTGTTGTACTAGCTGGAGTTGTTGGGCCAGTTGTACTTGGTGTTGTACTAGGTGGAATTGTTGAGCCGGTTGCACTTGGTGCTATACTAGTTAGAGTGGTTGAGCCCGTTGTACTGCTTGTTGTACTAACTGGAGTTGTGGAAGGAACTATTAAACAAATAGTTGTATAAAAGTGAAACATTAAACAGATTGATCGACTGATCAGGTGGCAGTGACATTAGTTACACGCATCTGCTCGAAATCTATAGTTTTATATAAACAAATGATAGGTTTCAGCAATATTTAGTAAATACTAGTTAACATGGGCAGTTTAGACTTTGATGTATAGTGACTCATATTGACAAAATATCTTACCTGTTGTGGTACATGTTGGACCAGTGCAGCTAAGGCAACCATTTCTACAGACGCTGGAATGAGAATGATTAAATCATCTTTTTCACAAAGCATTTGAAAAAGGCATTTTATATCTCTTAATAGTTATGTTAACCAGATTTTTATTAGAATACCAGAATACCAGGAAGCAACATACTCAATTATGTTACTCAGTGTAGTCATTCTTTGACATGTATTTCTCAATATGTATTAAGTTGAAGAAATGCGTATAAATATACGGCACTGTTTTCATGAATATGCCATATTACAGCATGAAATAAACAAATATTAATTACCATCTCTGACAATTCTTAATAACAAATGCAGTGGCATTATACGCTTTCCCACCAACGATGCACGGGCAGTTTTCCTGCTGTATGCATTTTCCATTGTGCTCCACTGTGCCTTCAGGACAGTGGCAACCTTCGACACAAGCCACAGGACAAACTGAATTTTGATCACAAGAACTTGAGCACGTGTTTGCACATGCTGGACCACATGGCTTGTAGATCTTTCGTCCTTCACACTGCACAGCTGTTTAATCAAAACATTGCCTTGCATTAGTAATAGAAAACATAATCATATAGAAACTTACCAAATTTGGTAGTTAACCATGAAAACAACTTATTTACAATAGATTACATTGTCCGCTTAGATTTCAAGCTATTACTTCATTTAGTTTTTGAAGACAACCTACGCATATTGGCTTGGCGTATATTTTGATCTCCAAGCAAAGATAGTCATCATTGGAAACATAATAATATGGATCACTATACAAACCGACGAATAAGTACTCGTCATTATTATGAAATTGTCTGCTTATTGAAAAGAAAGACGATACAGTCAGGTTAGTGTGGAGATACCCAACAGGAAACAATGAGGAACAGTTGGGAGACAAAGGATGAGTTGAAGAAGAAACAAACCTGGATGATGATATGAATTTTAGAGAGGAAGGTGCCTATAAGATAGGTGGCTGGGGACAGTTCATTTTCAAGGAGAGGAAGAAGAAAAGAGATGAAGATGGTCAATACAATGCCATGCCGATCATCTTTGACTTTTCGGGTTACCGATAAAATATGAAACGTTGTGTTTCCCAAAACTCCCAAAGACATGCATTCCATCGACCTCTTATATGTTTACCAATCTAACTATAGTGATATATTTAGACATATTTATTAAAACATTTGGTTATGCTGAAGCACCATAATTATATCTTTCATATTTTCACGTCATTAAAAACATAATCATTATCCTGCTCAGTTGGGAGCTACTTTCACAAATACTTTAAATGAAAATGACATTCTGGGCATTTTGTTTGATTACTATTGACCAATGCATTATGCGTCTTATGCTGCAATGCACCCAATGGACCTGATTTTATATGTTATTCTGTCTAATACAAGACGATTTACTCGTCAAGGGTAGAGTTTTGTGCAGTAATGGTTTAAAAATCCATTATGATGCAATAAAACACGAAACGCACTAACGTTTACTA
>CACRXK020000022.1:0-89103 GCA_902702795.2 Paramuricea clavata
GTTAAATACGAAATTACAGGACCCCAAATTAGGAACAAAGAAGTGGTGGGGCATAGTCAAATCGTTATACGAAAGTAAAATACATTCATCAATACCGCCACTATCTGATGGTGATCGCATAATAACTGATGCAAAAGAAAAAGCCACAATTTTTAACCAGTACTTTATTACTCAGTGTAAAGTGGATAACAATGATGCGCCGATACCTAATATAATTGATTTTCAAAATTCCAGGTTTATTTCACATTTATCCACAACTGAGTTTGAAGTTAGAAATTCATTAAGTATAATAGATGTTTCCAAGGCTTGTGGTGTCGATGGTATAGGTAACTTTTTAATTAAATCTTGTGCTCATGGTATTGCGAGTTCTTTTTCACGATTTATTAATATTTCTTTTTCCAAGGGAGTTTTTCCGTCTGCATGGAAGAAAGCAAATGTTATACCTATTTTCAAAAAGGATGATCGACAGTCTACAGTAAATCAACTTGTTTTTATTGTTCATAAAATCTATGAAGCCTTAGAGCAAGGTAAGGAAGCTCGCATGGTGTTTTTGGATATTAGCAAGGCCTTTGACAAAGTCTGGCATAAAGGTTTGCTCCGTAAGCTCGATTCTCTGGGAGTAAGAGATCCCTTACTCAAATGGATAAGGAGTTACTTATCTGATAGGATGCAGCGTGTATTAATAGAGGGTCAGTCATCTGATTGGGACCGAGTTGAAGCTTGTGTTCCCCAGGGCTCTGTTCTGGGCCCTCTGCTTTTTTTAATTTACATAAATGATATCACTTGTGACCTTCAGAGCGATAGTTTTCTTTATGCTGATGACACTTCTCTGCTTGAAGTGGTTGATGATCCAACGTTTTCTGCTGTTAGTATTAATAATGATCTTGAGCGTATTAATGCATGGACACGTGATTGGCTTGTCACTATCAATCCAAGCAAAACCAAATCCATTATTTTTTCTGTAAAGCGTGTAAAGCCCAGTTATCCAGACTTATATTTCAATAATGAAATTATCGATAATGTTAGTAATCATAAGCACTTGGGTGTCACCATTTGTTCTGATCTTTCTTGGAGAATTCATATTTTTAATGTTTATGAGAAAGCTTCAAAAAAATTAAATCTCTTGAAAGGCTTAAAGTTTAAATTAGGTAGGGAGACGTTAATTCAATTATATAAATGTCTCATAAGATCTCAAATGGAGTACGCCGACGTCCTTTGGGATGGCTGCTCTGTTAGTGAGAGTGATCTTTTGGAACATCTACAATATCAATCAGCTAAGGTGGTCACAGGAGCTACGAAGGGTACAAGTAAATCGAGATTATTAGAAGAGCTAGCTTGGGAAGATTTAAAAACCAGACGATCTATGCACAAACTTGTTTTGTATTTCAAAATAGTAAATAATCTTACTCCAAGCTATTTGTCTGACTTAATTCCTCAAACAGTTCAGCAAAGGTCAGGTTTAGTTCTACGGCATGCATCAAATTTTACTTTATTTCCTGTTAGAATTGAAAGATTCAAAGCTTCTTTCTTTCCTTCAACAACTATGTTATGAAACAGTATGGACTATAATGAACGTAGTACTTTATCAATTAGCGTTTTTAAACAAAATCTTAATCGTTTTTTTTATATTTCATGTTATAATAAGTATCTTGATTATTCAATTGATAGATATTCCTCCATTTTACATTCTCGGCTTCGTCTCAATTGTTGTACTCTAAATTATTATTTGTTTAAAATAGATTGTATTGAAACTCCAGCATGTGTGTGTGGTGCAAATAATGAATCAATTATGCATTATTTGCTAAAGTGTCCCCGATATTCTGCTCTGAGGATTTCCTTACTCTCGGCTGCTGCACAAGTTTGTGGTGATAGCTGGAATCTTTTGTCGGATTCTCAAAAATTAAAGATGTTTTTGTTTGGCGATGTTAATCTAAATATAGATGACAACAAAAAAATTTTCAATTTTGTCCAACAATTCATTAAAGAATCTGAACGTTTTCATTAAGCTCTATGAGGGAATCCTCCAAACGATCCAGTAATTTGTTTGTCCTTGTTTTATTTACTCTATTTTCTTTTTTCTTTTAAATATTATGTAAATAGTGACGTAAGCCCCTCGATGAGCTTTATAGCTCTTGGGTAAACGTCGTTTTGAAAAATATATGTTTATACAAAAAAAAAAAAATACTAAACATACCTGCAAAACAATATTCTGCCCCTTGATGTACCATTTGATAGTTTGTACAGCGAGAAATAATATTTTCACTTATCATGAACACATAACAATTGTAATTTGAAAAACGTAAAAAATATGCCCAAATAGTACCAAATGTCAACATAAACAGCAAAATTCTATGCCCCGCTCGGAAAAAATGCTGATTCAAAATAGCCCAACGGTCAAACAGAGAGAAATAAGCAAAAACAACCACAGAGAAAAACGAACAGAGAAAAAAACAGCATACTTTGCCAGTCGCTGGTGTTTTGCTTCACGACCTTGTATTGTGTTTATTCCTAAGCTGACACCATACTTCCCAAAAACCTGCTTATAGTATGAACTGGGACAATGTACCCTAGAGTCCATACACTTACTGTTGCCCTCAGGAATGATGATGCTGCATTAAAATAGTTTGTGTAACATATTTCAAGCTCAGTTAAGAGATCCTTATTAATGTCTGTAATGTGTGAAAATATGGCTACAACATCCCTTAAATTTATTGCCAAAAATACTAGGACATAAACTATGAGATTTCCCTTGTCTGAATCACATGGCACTGGATTTGCATTTGAGTCATTCTCAAGAATGCATTTTACCAGTTTGCAGAACCCATTACACATTAACCTGGTTTCCTCCCTGGTAAAACTGATCTTAAAGGGGGAACCACTCTTACGCCCCTCACGAAACCACCTTAATATGGAATTATATAGCCTGTTAGCTTTGACTTCCTTTTTCAAACATAAGAGGAATTTCCTAAACATGCAGTTGTCTGGTAAATCTGAGACATATACAGCACTACTTGGTATCTTTGTTTTTGAATTCAGGACAAAGGTAAGTAATTCAGTGAACAAAAATTGCCAATTATTATTGGCCAAATGCAGAGGTTCAGCTAGAGCTTTGTCTACAAAAAGGGCCTAAGATGGGCTCAAATTCTTGCCAGGATTTTTGACTAGAAATGAACTTGGTAACCTTGATCCGAGCTGGTAATTGCTTTGGTGTTAGCTTACGTTTAAAAGCTTCAAATGTTTGAGCAACTTTCACCCGGTTGTTGTAATCCCAAGGTTTGAAATAATCACCTGACCCACCATAAGTAGAACCCATAATCTGAATATTATCTGCTGATACATCTGCAAATGATGAAAAATATTTAGCGGAATTTGGCAGCTCCCCTGATATAAACGCTAACCATTTCATGTCAGCTGGCAGCAATTCAAATGCAAATGTGACCCTCTGTTTCTCAATTACATATGAGCTTTTTTCAATCTTTTCGATATCTTTCCTTAATTGCTTGCCATATTCTATAACTGATGGGTGTTCTTCAAGGCAATTCGCGCCGAAGATTAAATGATTTTCATCACAACTTGCTACTCTTTCTCCAACATTATCAAGAGAGACCCCCTTTTGGTAAATTTAGTTATACAGCACTGGGTATAGATAGATAGATAGATAGACCATGGATTCCCGCCAAATGAATGGGACATTTCCTTATCGCGCCGAACCGGCTACCTCTACCTAATCAAATCGCATGCACCATATCCCCTTCATGTAACACCAAACCCGTATCCCATCCTAACACCGCAACCCTAACCCAAGAGTCACCCTTGGTGGAAACCTGAATCTTGCCTTTACAGATGACGGCCCTATAAAATTCCTCAAAATCTACAACCTCCAGTACCACCTTCTGAGAGCTTCCAACACCCAGCCACTAAATGCCCCAGTGACATCAAGACAGGGCGGACGTATATTCAAGACCATGTTTTCTATCCTCGTGGCAATGCAGGAGTCAAGAGAACTCATTGGGGGACTCCGAATGGAAGTTCGCGCAGTGTTCAACCACCATATCGATGCGGTTCAGCATATTATAATGCATCACCTGTTCAGCCCGGCAGTCTAGAAGGTCTCTTGGCAGATTTGGGAAGGTGTTCAGCTTCATCTTCATGCCGAAATTCACGACTTGCATGAACTCAACTCCAGCATCTAGGAGGGCGAGGAGAAACGTTGTTACTGGTACGTGCTTGTTACTTCCCCTTATCAGATGTGTTGCATCATCACCCGAGGGAAGGACAATGTGGCCATTGTCGCTGAAGTACTGGCACAAATGGCGTTTTGTTTGCATCGAGAATGGCGCGAGGGTGATGACAGGATTCCATGTGAGCACAATGTAGCGCCAATCTTCATGCCTCCACAGCCTTCCGTTATGCGTTGCCAGCTGTAGAGAGCTTCCTGCAAATGATTGCAGCACACCAATTGCTTCTGCATGGGTGACTGGCATATTAAAGGCCATGTGGTCCACGTCAACTTCATCCAGTGCGGCATGTTGTGATAGTGTTAATTCCATCCAGGTTTTTTTAAGAGGTCAGAGGTGCAATTTTTAATATCAAATTACATGAAATTGGATATGCATAATTCATGACCTTTTAAGTTCGTTTTGTAATAAAAAAAAATTCCATTAGCGACTAGGGTTAGTTAAAAGCATATATTTATGAAAATTTATTACAAACTTACATTTAATGCGGTCCAAACAAGGGACTTTAGCTGAACTTTTTTACTACACTGTTGCTTTCGTTTTCTACAATAGGATAGGAGGCAGTTTAATGGGTTTAGGAGGTCAAATGGGGGATAATAGGTGATTTACCGTGAAAATATTTTCAATTATTTTTTCAAAATTTTTTTTTTTTTAGTTTTTTGCAAATTTTGTTCCACTTTTCATAATGCCCCTTGCTCGCCCAACCCATTATCTCTCCATAAGCATAGCGAAAAAGTCCTTAGTTTAGGCTCCGCTCAGAGGAGAATTGCAAAAAACACGACGACACTTCGATTTTTTTTTTTTTATAAATAGTACATTTAAAAAGAAGCATTTCTGTGTGAAAATCGTTCCAAAATATTGATTATTTCGCCCTGTACAGCCATTTGAAAATTTAATTTTTTTCCCATTTTTGGTATTTTTTTTGAAAAAGTTTGGTAATAGGTACCCACACTAGCCCTGTTGGATTTAATACAGTAAAAAAGTTGAAGACATTGGTTTTATGGTTGGGAAGAGTTCTCCTACTGAATTTGAAGTGGCACTTGTTGTGGCTTTTAATTGAGGTGTTGATTTTCCTTTGTAAACAGAGCAAGGGCTAAGTCCCATGAGACTTTAATTATTAATTTAATTTCATCTGCTTATTGTATTAATAGCCGTCATCGTCGTGTAGCCGTCCTACATGTTTAAGTTCCAAATTATCTATCGCAACGGTCGGCATGTGTTCACACAATATATTTCAGTCAAATTGTTGTCGAATTTTGTGTAGGAAAGCATTAATATACTTTGGCTATAGAGCTTAGTTTTCGTGTTTGGTGACGTAAGCTTTCCGGAAGGTGTATTGAATAACTAATTTCAACTGATGCAATAGACTGACACTGTTTTCAACTTAGAACCCCCTATGCGCAAAGTAGCAGAGCATCCTTCTTCAACACATGCATGAAAACTTTTTTTATTTTGACCAATAAATGCGAGACGAGACTAAGGGGCCAATGGCCCCTCTGGGCTGCTCAGCCTCGTTTTGGCATTAAAGCTTATTCCCACATTTATTGGTCAAAATAATAATTTTTTATCATGCATGTGTTAAAGGATGTTCTGCATCTTTGCACATAGCCAGCGAGAAAAAAACTTGAAATCTATTCCATTCAAGTGTGATTTAAGGTTGGTCCTAAGTTGAAAACAATGTAATTGTGACCGAAAAGGTCTATAGGGCTATAGATTCCTAATTTGGAATACACTATTTCAAGTACTTTATATAAGCTTGACAATATCATGAATTAGATCCATCGCAATTTAATAATCAATTGATATATGTACATTTTCCTGCACTCTACATTACAGCATTGACAATGAATGGCTGCCATCTTAGTTTTTATTGTAAACTAGGTAGTACAAGGTCCTCTGTGGAAATGTTCTTGCACGAGTGATAGAGTGTAGAAAGTTCTCTATCATTAAGAGTGTGACTAACAACTTTCATTAAATACCCATACGAATAAACGTCAGTGTAGACAGTTTGTTTCCCCCCACCTGATTTTAGTTCAGGAGCTAAGTATGGGTACTTTCTGTTGTATTTTTCTTGCTCTCTCTTGTTAAATTCTGGGTATACCTTGCCATTATTGGCTGCCGTCGCTTTTCCAAAGTCAATTAGAACTATGGTAAAATGCTTGCCATGTTTTTCAACGATAACATTATTGGTGTTCAGGTCATTATGTATTATACCCTGTTCGTGAATATAGCAAATAGCCTTAGAAAGTTTGTGCAATATAGCTAACCAGTTTGGACGAAGATCTGGGCCGACAATGTTATCACTCAAAGCTTTAAACATTGTAGTGGAATGCAAGGGGTCTTCGGATTCAACACTATGATATGTTGTGACAATGAGAAAAGGATTTTTCTCAAAACAAACACCAAGAAGCAAAGGAAGATTGGGGTGACTTCTCTCGTAATTTCCATGTTCAAAGTTTCTTGTTTTATTTCTTTTACCACTGCTTTAATTGACCCGTACTTTGCCTGATAACAGATCCCAAATGTTCCTTCTCCAACTGTTCCGTCTGCAAGTAAACGGCTCTGCATGAACATCTCACTCTTTCTCCAATGATAGTGAAAGTATGTTGCATGTTTATACAAACGATCATTATCCTCTTTATTTTTTTTAAATTGCTTCGACATAGGTAATTCCTCGGGTGACTTGGATAAATTATTTGTAGCCATTGAGGGGCTACCTTCCTCTACCATGTAGGATATGTCGTCTTTAGCCGACAAATGGTTAGCATTTTCTGTTCCTTGAATTCCGGCTTTCTTTACCTTGAGCTTATGTTTTTCCTTTTTCATCACACGTCTACGATGCGTATTATTTTTCCTATAGCTTAGAGATCGCATTTGATGAGCTTTTTTCAAATTTATTTCCCTTCCATTTGGTAGCGTCAACAGTGCGTGGACAAGTCAGTGTCATATGATTCCTCTCAACTAATTAATTTTATATTTGCTCTGGTAACATTTGTATGACTATAAAGCAATTTGCCACAATATTGTTTTCCGGTGCTGATTGGCGATTGAGTTTTGAGCTGAAATTCTAAGGTGTTGATGAGATTATAAACTCAGCTGCAGGTTTGCGCTATGCTAGGCTATTAAATCAAGCCAATATAAATCCTTAGCCTATAAATCTATCTTTTGGCGAGCTGTGCAGTAAGAGTGTAGTTTTCACGCTTCTTAGGTCTGTTTCAAACATCGCGCTTTTAATGTGCCGTTCTGAATTCGGAGCATTTTGCACATATCAAATGTTAAGCGCAATGTTTAAATAAACAAGTTTGACTATTTCAGTTTAAGTGCGGAACCCTTATTAAGTTTGACATGCACAGTCGTGGTTAATGTATAAAGTTTGACGGGGTGGGAAACTCATGGCGAATGGCAAACTTGTAATGTGTGGAACTTAAAAAAAAATTTGTTGATTAAGAATTATACCGTTTTGTTTAACATATCAGTTTGACTTCATTAAGCTAAACGCCTTTGAATCAACGCTCAAATTTGATTAAATTTGCTGAACTTAATGTGAGTTGAATTCGGCAAATTCAAAGAAAAACGCGACGTTGTATGCAGTAATAAAGCACTAACACCCCTTTATATTAATACGACATTGATAAGTCGCTACGGATTATTATAATGGGGCATGATTAAATCATCACAAAAATAGTATATAATATGTATACACTTCTCCTATAGTGGCCTGTATAAGTGTATTTCAAATATATTAGAAAAAAAAACATGAATTACATTATAACATCATAGTAATTTTACACTTGTATATATAGTCTTTGTAACTTGGTCATAGCCTATAAACTCCGAAACAATGTTATATATATATATCAAAATATCAAATACATGCTGTATTTCATTACAGTAATCTACAGCTAAAAGGTCGGTAATCAACGCCTAATAGGAATTCCTAGTATTCTTCTAAATAATTGTTTATAAAACCAAACAACCAAATCTAGAATACTTTCCAGGTTCAATGCATCATATCCATGTAAAAAATGCAATATTCGTAAGAACTAATGTTCAACTGCATTTCGTCTGGTCCAGTTGATATTTGCATTGAACATGGTGAAGCCATCAGAAATTATAACTTACATTTTTCCAAATCATCAACAGCGACTTACACCATGGCCAGAAATCCCGGACATAATTTATTTCCATAAAAATTTACATATCACTTTGAAATATGGCTATAAACAGTAGAATATGTACAACGTGATGAGGAAAATGGCAAAATCTAAGAATATGGTGGATCGTTTGCTATTTGCCAAAATCGCTGGTGCTAAATCAAAGTTTGTCGATGTATCTAGTGTAATTTTGGCCTAGTTTAAGTTGCTGTTTTTCCTGCTTTTTAGTTTATTCTTAGTGTGGTACTTTTATGTAGAGTTAAATAGACGAATGTAGTTAAAAATTAACCTCTGTACAAATATAGAAAAAGCAGGAATGGTAGTAACTTAAATCAGGATAATATTACACTAAATTCTTCGACAGGCTTTGTTTTGCAACCAGCGATTGTGGCAAATTGCAAAAGATCTACTATATATTCTCCAATTTTGCGTTTACAACATTGCGCTGTATAATCTACTATATAGCCTATATACTGTTGACACCGTTGGGGCCATATTTCAAAGTCATATGCAAATTAGTAAGGAAGTAGAATACATTATGTCCCGTGATTTTCAATAGTTCAAAATCATTTTATGCTTTGCGTAATCCCGGGTAAGATCATATAAATAGCCCCTAAGAATCAGTTTCTTATTTTTTTCCTAATAAGGCACGATTAATAGTTTTCAGGTTAATCATTGTATGAAGTGCGACACACACAAAAGTGCGACACACACAAAGAAGCACTTCCACCCTTGCCGAAAAATGCGTCCTTCCCAAAGCATCAAAAGTTCATCTACGGCTGGTTTTAAAATGGAGTTTAGATCGTGCTTGGGTTGACCTTCAATTAACCCGAGTAATACAACATTCTCTCTCTTATATCTATCCTCTGTGGGCAAGTTTGCAAAGACACAGTAAAAACCTCCCACAGATCCTGGTGAATGCTTAAAAGGGTTAAACCAATCAACATTCATGATTAACGCAAGGTTGTTATTCCCTTTCAGGAATGGTCTTCCTTCATAAAACTGGAATTCTTCCCACACTTTGCTGTCATGTATGTCAGTCATTACCTCCGATTCAGTGTTATCCTTTTTTCTCCACTGATTGCACATGTCAAAAAAATTTTGTTGGAATACAAACTTATTCAACAAGCTGAATAGGCTTCGAAATACTTTTTCGCGGATGCCAAAATATTTTTCCGGACTTTCCTCTGACTTTCTTCATCAACTTTTCTCCACATGCTTCACATATTCGTAGTTGTGGGTGATTTGGCCACCAAACATTGGAACATGGTACAATGTTCCTTAGAGTACAAGGCGTAGCATTTTGGGCAAGTGGCATAGACAGTAAAATCGTTTGTCTTGATGCCAAGTAAGGCACAGATAGTTGCCAAAGTTCAGAAATTTGAGGAGAACTGCAATCGCTGATCCTGGAATGCCAAAGCAAGATGCCATACTAAAATAAATAGAGTTATGGCCCCAATTTCAGAAGATATAGGCACAGCATTCGCTTTGCCATTAACCACTTGTTCTTGTTGGTTTTCATGTGTATCTGGCTCATCTTCCCAAATTTCTTTGTCTGTGGTGCTATTCTCAGTTGTGCTCTTATCGCTGTTGCTACTATAGCATAGATTTTTGGTGTGAATTTTGAGTTTTCTCTGCCAAATGCTCTTGGAATGCGAATTCAAATTCAGACTTTCTCCTGAAGCGAAAAAACAACCCTTACTTAAGCACGTACCTAACTGATTAAGGTGGCTCCCTACAGTTTTCTAAAATTTTACGTATTTTAGGTAACCTTCGTTTTCAACCATATTGAACACACTTGAGACAGGGAAATATAATCATTTCCAAGAATGTTCAGAAGTCTTCTGCTGTCGATATATGAACAAACAGGAACAGTGTTAGTGTTGCCGTGGCAACCATGATGTTTCATCTTTTGCACTTTTATTGTCTACTTTTACAATCAAACAGCAATATCTTTTTTTTCCTTCAGTCAATTTTTCTGAATTTTTTTTTAAGATTTATGGTGAAAGAGGAATGAAAATTTGAAATACTTTTGTTTTACAACTCGAAGACGAGGTGAAAGAAATGGTTTTAGAACTGGTATATCTCACAGAAAAGCTCAGATATATTATACAGATGTTTGGTAGTATAGTAAGTTGTCTTTCGTTGCAAACTTTTCTGAACTTTTATATTCTCAATGAACATGTTTTTTTTTCACTGTTGTTTCGGTATTCTTTAAAAAACCTATTTAAACTAATTTCTATGTAATAAATGTATTTTGCTAACCTGTCAAATTTTTTTTAGAGTTTTTCCTTGTACTATTATCTTTCTCAAAGCGAATATTTTCCTTTTTTCTGCTTCGCAAAACTTGTGTACTTTTTGGACCGCCATCTTGTTTTTCGCTACTCACCGTATATGAGCTCATATACGGCGAGTAATTCAACCAATCAGATTGCAGAACAGCTTATATACGGTGAATGACTATATTATAAATATTACGTATAGTGTTACCTTCTTTTTGCTGGTAGGGGTAGACATTTTGGGATCATCATTTCATATAGTTTTTTCCACGCTTTCTGTCATATCTACAACTTCTGGTGGTTTTGTAAGCAATAGCGGAACGAAATGATTAGGGAGCCATGTGACGCCGGTTCTGGGTCGTGAAACATTGGACCACATGAGGACGATAGGTGGTCTAGGCGATCTTTGTTTGGGTTGAATGTTCTATGCAGAATGGAAACAGTTTTATCTAGCAGTCCGTTGACTGGTGGATATATAGACAAAATCTTCGTTCCAAATACCGATGCTACCGCATGATTCGTCCACGCCGATGAAAACTTTCCACCAATAGCACATTCTCTGACTGCTGTCCGGTAGTCCAGGGACATAAACTTTACGCCCGTGTTCTTGTGCTTTTTTTTAAAAAGATCTTTGTTGACAACCATTTCAATGCAAGTACGCACCCGAAGCTCGGTTGATAGCAAAGGTATCTCCAGCAATAGCGGTTGACAACGCATGAAAAAGGCAATTCCCATCTGCAGGAACAGCAGCTGGTAAGCAAGTTGAGGGTCCGCCTAAATAAGGAAGTGCATTAGTCATTTGAAACCACAGCGGGCCCCCCACCCCCGGGACATAGCGGGGAATTTAACACTGACAAGTGTTAAAAAACATTAATTCCCCCGTCCCTGGGGCAAACTGTTCTGTTAAAACCCCCGTACAGCCGGGCTTCAATATACCTAAACTATAAATACAAGACAAATTCTGCATCATGCATCATGAGATCAAGGCCGAATTTTCTTGTTTTGCCTGTTGGGAGGGGGGGGGGGTTTCGGAAAATTTTACTTGTCTTAAGACGGGGGCAACGAAAAAATATTATAACTGTAGAGTTTCTCCTCAGTCTCCCCCTGTACAATAAATAATGAGCAGTCCCTAATGCCCATGGCCTCGTATCTTAGGGAACGGGAATAAACGTGGGAAAACAAGTGAAAACTGCTGCTTGACACAATTGACAGGCCAAATTCAGATGTTATTGAATTACTACTTATTGTGTTAACGGCTTGTTTCTTGTTGCTTATTTCGATTTATAACTATTTTTGTGTGTATTTTAAGATTTTATGCCCACAACGACAGTTGTAAACGACTAATATGTTATAAAAATGACCGGTTGTCTCTCCCGTTTTTTGTGTGGAAAATGCATGTGACAATGTTACATAGCGACGGTGTTTATCCAGAAGCGAAAAACAGTATTTTACTGCGGCGATTTTAATGTCAATATATGTTATTCTGTGAAAAATCGAGACAACTATGGAATGAAAGTATAATTTCCAGCATCTTTTGCATTAAATATCATGTTGTATTTTCTCAGAAGTATTATTTCAACTTTCAAGCTCAGTTTTATAGACAATATTTTCGAAAAAAGCCGTAATATTTTCGAAAAAAGCTGATTTTCCCATTTCCTAGGATACGAGGCCTCGATCACGACTTATGAATAATGTCTATGCACTATGATGACAATGAAATGTTAGGTGAAATGAGACTTACCAACTCGCCTCAAAATTTCTCGGGCAATGATATCAAGAGTGGACGTTCCAAACAGGATTTCCTCAGCTTTTACTTGTGCAAGGGGTGTCTTGCGCAAAAAGATTTGCTCCATTTTTACTGTCGTTTCCAACATTCCCTGCTTTGATGCATTCTCTAAGCATCGTAAAGCTGCGGCGAAGTTGTAACCGCCACCCACATTATTGGCACAAGAAGAACACGGGTAATCGTCTGTTAGCCGATTCAAGGTGGTTAGATCCTTCGCAGAAAGACGTTCGCATTGTGCCACACGCCGCAACCTTCACAAAACACAGAATCATCGTTGCACTGCAGACCGCATACGCCACATGGCCATTTGCGCCTGTTAACATGAGCAGATTTTCTACTAGCCATATTTTTTACTTTAGTCAAGAACGAAATTAATGAAGATGTTTAACGAGGTTTAACCGATGGTGCTGCAAAGCCAAGCTTGTCAATTGTGAGGTTGTTTGTGGGATTGTTTTGTGATGCGTTCGAGATCCGTGGGCATTACGTCATTAAGGCTTTAGGCACTTTCTGTCATGCAAATTAATACAATATTAACAGAACAAAAGACAACATTTTTGAAATTCTTAGCATTACAAAGCCAAATAAATAATTTGTTGTGGTGATAATAATATAGTTGTAACGCGAAAAGTCTCTCCTCAGATCGCTCTGAAAAGATCGCTCTTTCGCTTCGAGAAAAGTTATATTAAACTGTTATCTTTTACTACCGAACTGAATAATCTCTTACTGCTGAAAATATCTTTTACTGCCGAAAATATATTTTACTGGCAAAAACATCGTTTTCTGCCGAAAATATATTTCATTGATATTATTTAGAGTAGACTTGAAAAAGACTTTGGCGATGTCCCAGAAAATAAGTCAGAATAACAACCGCACTTTAGCAAACGATGACATCATGCGTTGGCGAATATGTTAATATGCACATGTCTAATAAATAACAGGGAGTAATTAGCATTAGGGTAAAAGTAGACTTTTGAGTGGAAACGTTTGTTCGAAAAACAAAACAAATGAGTGGTTATTTCATAAAAAAAACCTTTTCCTATGCATTTTACTTTAATACATATACACAGTGTATATAATCGCTCATATGGTTGAAATGCATTACAGAAGCATTCCGTGGTAAAAACGAAAGTAATTTTCGGGGTAGCCAAATTTCCTGTGACAGCGGTATATAATTTTCCCCAGGCATTCTGTGAATAGTTTTTGCAATGCCATATATTACAAGAAACATTCAAACTCTCATTAAAAGGCATTTTTATCATTAACTAACGTAATTACTTGTGTAATTTTTCCCTGGGCATTCATTTCCGACTCCCAGGCATTCTTTTGTGACAGCCAGACATTCCGTGAACAGTATTTTGCAATGACATATGTTACAAGAATCATTTAATCTTTCATAAAATAAGTGATTTTATTAGTAACTAACGTTATTATTAACATAATTTCCCCCGGGCATTCTTTCCCAACTCCCGGGCATTGAACAAATGTTCCCGGGCATTCTTTAGTAGGACAGGTTTTGTCTGTATGTGTTGTCGTCCAATTTGTATGTTTTCATTTTTGTTCTTCACTTCCCTTCATTACCCTTTCTTATCCTTACGTTTTGTGTACCTCATACTCTCTTGTAATTTAATATTGCTATGATAGCTTTGATTTATGCTTAATTACTCTTACAGCTTGTAATTTAATATAGTCTGAAGATGTCTTGGGTTAAGACGAAACGTTACTAAATCTTTATTAAAAATTTGAAATTTAATGGTTTATGGCTCTTTTAAAAGCACTTTGCTGGGCTTTAATATTTATTATTGGTACTCATATTAAGTTGAAAAATATGGTATAAAATGCCATCTGTAGCCAAAATATAATTAAATTTGCAAAATCTTCCATCAATGTAATCTTCCAGAGTAACATATTCATTACAGTATTTTGCATAATAAACTTTGGTATAAACGAAAGTATTGCCAAACTCTTGAGGCTTTTCCTGTTGCATAAACTGGGCCAGGGCATTCATTTGGACAGCCTTCCTTGTATGGATTTCTGCAGACTTAAATAACTCTATGATAGAGGATATGGTATCTTGTTTATATTGTTTCAAGACATATTTTCCAGGTCTAATTCCTGAAATTACCTCTGCTTCAAATGCATCCCTGAATCCACCACTGGCAAACTTCTCTGTGTTAACAGAAATCTTAACTTCTATGGGATCCTTCCACATTTTTTCTTTTATCTCAAACTGTTCCAATTAGAGAGTAATGACTTCCTTATTGGGCTTGATGAATTTCCCAATGTTCAACATCTGACTTAATGGAACTGAAGCTGGCACTTTCGAAGTTGTAACACCACTTATACCAGTACATCGGATCAGGTGCTCTGATGTGATGGAATGAACCACCCGAACATGGCTGTCATCACAGACTGGGACAGAAGAGCAATGACTACCATCAAGAAATCTAAATAAAATAATGAAACGGTCATCCATCTCCATGTGTTGTTTCCTTGTATTTTTCATTGCGGAACTGAACTCATTATGGTTAATTTAAAATAAACCATTGTCTAGGGGCCTGAAATATAAAGCCAATATGTTTTTTAGTAGGCACCTTTCTTTATATTGATTCATGAAACAATGTAAAAAAATGTCATGCAATGTACAGTGATGTAAATATACAACAATGTCTGCAATTTCTAGGGATGATCTAGGAAATTCCAACAAACAGCAAAAAATCAAAGGTTTATGAAATTACTCTAGAAATTCCATGGATAAGGGACTGGTCATTATTTAGCAGGAGGGGTGGGGAGGTGCAATTAAAACTTTTCGGAATGAAATTTTCTAACCCTGCCTTCGTCTTACAAGGAAAAATCATGACCCCTATCTTGCTTAAGGCGAAAAAAAGGCCTCCCCGTTCAACGACGCACTACACCCAGCTACAAAATGGAAATTTTCATAACCTTTTAACAATGGTATTGTTGCATATTTATAAATTAACACCCTATAGGCCATGTATGGATATGAATACTGTCTTATACTGCTCTATTAAAACATGTTCCTGATACTTAAAACTGAAGTACTATAAAATGCAGCATTAAAACAGGTGACCCCCTCTGTTTCCACCTCCCCCTGCTAAATAGTGACCAATCCCTAATGGCTAATGATGTCCTCAATGGGGGTGGGGTTCAATATCGATTGAAATAGCCCAATAATACAATACAATTAAATGTATTGTGAATATGCATATAATATACTTAGTAAGTTAATGGTTAAAATAAAAATATAAAGTTAAATAACTGGGCTTCTATTTATTTATTTATTTATCGTTGTCTTTATTAGGGTCCACTAAAGTATATGTACAAAGTCTAATTATATAGTCAATTATTCAGAGACCCTAAATGGGCGAGGCACAAACAGGACTCGAAGAACCATGCAAGGCACCTGCCCAAACTTAGTAAAAATCTACTGTTCTAATTGAAAATCTATACTGTTCTAGTAAACCTCGGAGGTGCATACGCCTCATAAAAATCAAGGGTTAGTAAATCCCCAGTTGCTTCCCACAATGCATTGTATTCCTATTTAATGAATGAAATGCGGGAAACAACTGGCACAAATCGTAAATGCACCCACTCAAGGTTTACAAACTATATTATGCTGTTAATTTTTATTTTCAAATTACACTTTCCACCCGGCCAGTGTATCAATCGATGCTGTCTTATGTTTATATCATATATATTATATAACGGTATTATTATGTTAAACATTATTACATAATGTTAATAAACAGTTAGGACCTGTGGCAAGGACAGTCCCGAGTCAAAGACCATGTGCAAGACACGTCTACATCATAAATAGAGTTGACTAAGATTGATTATTTGTACTTGAGATAATATTTAAAAGAACTAGGTCTAGAGAAGCTGTCATGAGATACTTCTTGAGATACAGTGTTCCAGATCTTGACAATATGGTTGTAGTAGGAGGATTGAAAAGTGGTAGTTTTACACAGTGGGTTTTAAAGGATATACTCAGAGGAAAGACTCAATTGAGTACGATCATGGCTGACAAACAACACATAGTTACTCAAGTTCACGTTTATAAAACCAAATAAAGCTTTATAAAAGAATGTTAAGTCCTTCATTTCTCTATCGTAACTTAATGGTAGCAGGTTTAACGATGACAGCCGTTCTTTGTAAGGCATCTCTCTGTTCATATTAGTATCCACTTGGTTGCCCTCCGTTGGACTTTCTCTACTTGTCTTGATAGCTGAGTTAACCGGTGACCACACCTCCAAAGCATACAACAACTGGGACTTCACAAGTGACAGATACAAAGTTTGCCGGGTGTTCATGTCTGTAATACTAGTACAAGTTCTTAAAGTATACCTAACATTTTGTTGGCCTTCGCAACAATGGTGTTTATTGTGTAGTTTGCAAGGGTGTATTCGTAGATGATAGGAGTTTTTTTCTTTTGTGTGATAGTGAGGACTTTACACTTAGAGGCATTGAAGAAGAGATTGTTTTCCATACTCCACAGATCTAACTTGACCAATGAATGTTGTAATTTTCGTATCGTCCGCAAACAGGCAACTTCAGTTCCGGTATGTATGATGTCTGGGAGATCGTTAATGAATATAACAAACAAAACTGGTCCAAGATGCTTCCCTGAGGCACACCTGAAGTGACTGATGACCATGCAGAAGCTACCCAATCCACAACAACTCTCTGAGTCCTACAGTTTGAATAGTCGGCGAACCAATCAAGAACAGATCCCGTCACACCGTACCAACACAGCTTATCCAGTAAGATATTATGGTCAACAGAGTCAAACGCTTTGGCGAAGTCCAGGTACAAGACATCAGTCTGGGTATTCTTATCTAGATCTTGACCGATAGAGAGGAAAGCTGATAGGAGTTGGGTGACACATGAGCGATTTCTCAGAAAACCATGTTGAGATGGACTGATAAGGTTCACAACATGGTCATACAACTCCAGTAAATGCACCGTTCTAAGGGGTCTTACTAAAGATGGGCAATAGTGAGATTGGTCTGTAGTTCACAGTTGGTTCTTTGGAATTCTTCTTGTGTACTGGAGTAACATCTGCTGATTTCCACAAAAATTTATTTTTATTATTTTTTTCTATACTATATACAATATATACAGACCTTATATGAACAACTTTCCAATTTTTTATCTGACTTACATCAGTAAATGACGGCCCTCTTTCTCCTGCCAATACATCGCAGGCAGCTGAAGTTTTAAAATACTTTTGGCAATCCGATTTTAAGCTATCCAAAGTAAGTGGTACCATTGTAAGCGGCCCAATACGTGTGTATTTTTGACACTTTTCCCTCAACTGTGGAGGACAATCGTTGAACAGTGAGATACTCTGTTGGTGGGCAACGTTGAGGATTCGTGATTTTTCTCTACTCGTTTCTTAGCAACTTTTTGTTTAAGACCTTCCCACTTTCTTTTGTTTGACATTGTTATTTTACATAAATACCACGACCACCGAACCATGTGTTGAACTCAGCTGGGATCAACAGGTTTTCAGGCATTGATTTGAGCCTGTGATCCTTGGTTAATGGCACTAATGGGCCTATGGCACTCTATTTTCATTTTTTAAAATTTATTTATTCAATTACAAATAAAAAAATAAAATATGAGTAAAAATTGAAAAATAAAAATATAAATTAAAAATAAAACAAAAATAAATCAGTTTGTAATTGAATTTTAAAACATTTCAAAATAATTACAAAAACCGTTATGGCACTCCTGGGCCACCATACTGATCCTAACCTTAAATTTGGAAAATATTTGATGCACAGGGCTTCAAATAACAGCCGATCACTGATTGGCAAGAAATTGCTTATGATCAGCGGAAAAGCAAGGTTTCCAACCTGAAAAAGCAGGGAAAGTTGTTACTGTCGTTAAACTGATCGGGAAGTTTGGGAACGTTATTTCAAGCCCTGGTAGATGAAAACAATGTGTTAAATTTCGACCCAGGGTTAGTACTAATTGTGCCTTGAATAACAGACCCCAGTGGTATAAATCTATTTCAAGAACTATGCCGTCAAGATGTTGTGGGTGTCGTTAATTATTAACTGAAATGAAATAATGTTGATTAGTTCGAATTACACAACAGAGGTATAATTAGACTTTATAAAGAACTATACTATTCCCAAGCTGTGGATGTTGTTGTCGGTCATGAACTGAAAAGAAATAGTATTACTGTAGTTAGACCAAATTACACATTACAGATATAAAAGTATATCAACATTAGAACCATACCATTTCCAAGTTGTTGTTGAGGTTGTTTATTTACTGAAATGAATTAAATCATGCATGTTATTGTATGAGTTATAATAAAAAATATGATTGAACCATACTGAACATTTTTTTTTTTTTCTGTGTTGCTGTAGTGTACTCAGGTGAATAATATTTGTGCCATGTTACTCTGAGTGCATATCCACACCGGGCGAGCTTGAAAATATGCCCGGCCACGGTGGGATTCGAACCTACGACCTTTGGAATACTAGCCCAATGCTCTTCCAACTGAGCTACGCGGTCAGGACGGTTCGAGTAAGTGATATTTCAGAAACAGATATGGCTGGACCTCTTCTTCCTCCTCTTTGTCAATATCTATAGTTAAAAGTTAATCCTTTCTTGTCATGAGTACTTCAGATTTTATTCTTTCTCAAATGTCAAGAATCCCTTAAGATTGTTGACATTTTCAGAATGACCTAATTTCTGTTTTAAATATATGATTGAATTCATACTATCATCAACATGAACATCTAAAATAAAAGATGTTGTGTTAAGTTAAAGTTGAGATAACTGTATCACATGCATGATATTGAAAATTGATAATCCGTACATGTTATAACGTTTGTCTGTAAAATGAAATTGTCAGTATATACTTTATTACATGTAGGTAAGAGAGGACAATCTAAAAGTACATGGTACTATTGGGTTGAATTTTAACATATTTATATGAGAATATTTCATCCTGGCTGGCCAAGAGGGTTTTCGCCAAGTAATTGGTTACAACTGTACCTCGAGGTCACAAATATACCTCTGTACAACTGTACGCTAAGTAATTGGTCACAACTGGCCTCTGTTCACACCTATTTACCATTGGTTGTAAGTCCTTTTAATTTTAAGTGAGGTCAACAACCAGCATATTATACTGCATATTTATTGTAATGTACATACCAAGAATAGCATTGTTGTCCGGTAATTCCACTAAAATCGAATATATATAACATAGGGATTAGCTATGAAATAGTTAAGTTAAGTCCAAGCTATACCTATAGGTTCAACCGTGAAGCACCCCTTTTAATATGGTTTTATTCAATTATCAAAAAAATTGGAACAACTTACTTTTGAGTTTGTTAAATATTTGCTATAATTATAAAAGAAAATATTAAAGGAAATCATTGATAAAATACATCAGCTAAGAAGCATACTATAAATAATTTTAAAATATACTTGTACCTTTGTGCCAAATTAGTTGAAATATCTCTAAAAAAAACTAAAAAAACTGTTTAAAAAACACAAAAAAGTTTTATGTTGTGTATTAGAAAAAAACAGTAAATGAAGTTATTTTTGCCCAAAACATATATATTCTACAAATAGTAGTTTAATTATTTTTTGATCAAAGATACAGTGTATGTTCTTAAACTTTGGCACTCTTAGATGACTGTTTATAAAGCACAAGTCCAAAACTAACTTTGAACAGTTTACCCGAGGAATTTTTTGCAACACTAAGAGGACTACAAACAGATATATCATGTTCCCCAACTTCAACTAAAGACCCGGACACCAAGAGTTTGTCGATTTTACATGAAACAGTCAGAATTGTTGGTTGCACTAGCATGATTATTAAACAATTTACACTCAGGCAATCGACCATTGACTATAACAGACAAGTGATTATTAATGTTATCATCTCCTACCTCATCGAATGGTTCAGGCTCAGACTGAAAAAAACGATCAGTTCTGGTTGGAATTTCACATGTTAGTTGCCATACTTGAGATGACATAACAGGCATTTGCTGAGCGACAGTCTCTTACGATGTGAGCTGGTCATCAACGAAAACATGTGATACCGGTTTCATGTGGCGAATTTCCCACCTTGAAGTTCCCCGAAGGCATTTTCCCCCAACTCTGAAATGGCCTTTGTTGGCGCTCGCTGCTGTTCTTTTCCCTTTGATCGAGAAGCTTCGACTTTCTTTTCGTAAGCCTTTACTTTCTTCAACAGCCTAGCTTATTTTCTTTTCCGCTGTATAGCAGTGTACTGTATCACAGCCGAATTTTTCTGAGTAAAATATGCTTATTTCCCTCTGTGCGTAACTTACCTTCCAAGAGCTTGTTTCATATTTCATCTCCGCCATCTGACTATTACTGATTTATTCAGCTGATATTGGTTTTTGTTCCCCTCGAAGTGAATTCCGCGACCTTCACATTCGCTGTTGTAATGGCCGAACTACATATCCGATTTTAGTCGCTTCAATTCCTCTGTGTTCTGCCGTTGTTGGCTCAGTAATTCCCTTGCCCAGGCTGGTGGTTCTTCAGGCAATCGAGACCTAGGGGCACTTTATGTTCGGCACTGCGTGTGATCACCGCTTTCCTCTCGATTTTCCTTAGCTTGTATTAATCAGGCCGGCCCCCAGCAGTGTGTGAGAAAACATTTTCTGCTTCTTTTGTTTCTCAGCCAGCAGAAAATTATACATGTCTAGGTAACTGGCAATGACAAACTCCCTGAATGCAGTCCTAAAAACACAATAATAGAGGCATAGACCACACCTCTAAAATTGTGCCTAGTAACAGGAGAAATAACCTAGAAAGCACAGTTATATGCCCAGTATACTGGTGCTCAAACACCACAACTATTGAATTTGAAAAACAATGACAATTCATAACCTACTATATGTTTGGACAGTTTTCTCTGCAAGCACTTTAAGACACTCTTCAGCTTCGAGTGCATATTTTTGCCCTACCAATTGCTTTCAGGCAATCAAATGACATAGGTTCAAACACAATATCATGATTTGATCTTACCTGCAATGTAGCTACAAATGTGCATCCAGAAACTTTTTCTCCTTTACCTAAATCAACAACAGCTTTTGTTGTGTCTCTCCTTGTGACTTTTGAATGGTCATTGCATACCTCAACCACAATGGCACTTATTGCCTTGACAGGTACTTTCCATCAGCCATCCATTCAAACACTTTATGTGGGACAGGTATACATTTAAACCATGAATGTAAGAATGCAGGACCAGAGTAACTGTGGAAGTGTACCAATACTGTAGCTTTACTACATTTGGCATTAACTGTATGAAGCAAACCAACCTCTGCTGATTTACCCCCCACCCTGGGCTTTCTCCCACCATGTATTTCTAATGCTACCTGGTATGTTTCCTCCTTACGAGACCTAGCAATTCAGTTCGGTGCAATTCAGTTCGATGCAATTCAGTTCGGTTGCAAACATCAATATCTATATATGGAAGGACAACCATATCATCCATTGCTGTAATGCTGCAATGGCCACTGCAATGTCGCATAAATCCAAGAGATTTAAGTGGACAGAACAAATGAATGACGATGTGCTCCAATGTAAACGAAAGGCAAAAGAATTAATTTCATCACAAAATCCACCACAGAACGAAAACGGTAAAAAGAAAGGCTATATTGAAGTGATGAAACAGCTTTGGGACGACAAAGGATATGGGCAACTCGGGCTTAAGAGTTATAATTTACGAAATCAGGCCGCAAAACTAGAAAAAATGCCAGAATATGCCGAGGAGAGCAACATAGTAGACACTAATGGCATTTATGAAATTGTTCACTTCAGGAGAAATATTTTTAACATACCGTCTGGGCGAGCCGGAAAGAATTATATTGAAGAGCTGACCTTTTGGATGAAACAATTCAATTCAAATTCGGACTTAAATCCAATTGCTTTGAAAGCATTCATGGTGTTTCCCTCTTTGATTCTACAAAAGCCCTCAGCTACTTCAAAGAGTAAAGACCATAGTGCAGCGATAGTACGCAGATTGGCTCTGTGGAAACAAGGAGACCTAGTTGCTCTAATGAAAGAAGTGAAATTCATACAGGGAAAATTCGCCAACTCAAAGAAGGCTAGATCTGTTGAGGACATTTCCAAAGTTTTTGCGAGACTGGTTTTACAAGGCAAAGTGTCCGCAGCAATCAAACTTTTGGATAAAGAGAGTTCATCAGGGGCTTCTAAGCCTATCACCTTAAGTTTTGGAGAGCCTGAAAGAGAAGCACCCACTCGCAGCCGAGATCGAGGATGAGAGCCTTCTGCATGGCCCAATCGATCACATTCCGCCGAATGTTTTCGATTTAATCGGGGAAGAAATTATCTATAATGCCGCCATGAAAACAAAGGGTTCTGCGGGTCTGTCCGGAATGGATGCGGAACTGTATCAAAGAATCCTTTGCTCCAAGAACTTCAAGACTGAGGGCAAGATCTTGAGAGAAGAATTAGCAATTCTCACCAGAAATCTATTGAAGACGAGTTACCATCCATCCCTACTTGAAGGTTACACCTCCTGCAGATTCATCCCACTAGACAAGAATCCGGGAATTCGACCAATCGGAGTAGGCGAGGTTTTGAGGCGTATTATTGGTAAAACAGTTACCACCTTCCTAAAGGAGGAAATCCAGGAAGCAGCAGGCCCCCTTCAAGTTAGCGCTGCACACAGTGCAGGGGCTGAGGCTGCCATACACACCATGAGCCAAGTTTTTGCACAGGAGGGGACAGATGGGATATTACTGATTGATCCAGCAATGCATTCAACCGAATGAACAGGTCTGTAGCTATGCACAACATTCGCATAATCTGTAAAGAAATGTCTATATATATTATAAATTCGTATAGGGGTCCATCCAGGCTATTTATATCCGGCGGTGGCGAGATATTGTCACAAGAGGGAACCACACAAGGTGATCCCCTGGCTATGCCCTGGTATTCGGTTACTACATCCAGCATGATCCAGAGCTTGAGGATACAAACCCCAGAAGTTAAGCAGGTATGGTTGGCTGATGACTCAGCTGGGGGAGGAAAGCTGGTGCCATTGTATGATTGGTACAAGCAGTTGACTCTCGAACGAACGAAGTATGGCTATTTCGTCAATGGATCAAAAAGTTGGTTGATTGTCAAGTCGGAGCTCTTAGCAGAGGAAGCTAAGAAGGTGTTTGGGGAGGAAGTGAATGTTACAACAGAAGGTCATAGCCACCTTGGAGCCGTTATTGGATCCAAAGATTACAAAGACCAGTACTGTGGTGATAAAGTCCTCAAATGGAAGAAAGAAATTGAAGCACTCTCTGAAATTGCGAAGAATCAACCCCATGCATCATATATTGCCTTTACAAAGAGTTACAAATCTAAATTTACATACTTCATGCGGACAATTGAATCATTTGAAGAATATGTAGATCCAATCCATGAAGCGATTGATGATTTGTTTCTTCCAACACTCTTTGGGCAAGTAGAACCGCTCCCCGGTGAGCTACGTCAGCTTTTCACGTTGACACCAGCGCAAGGCGGCCTTGGTATACCAGACTTGAGAATAGATGCCCCACAGCAGTATGCTGCATCAACATCTATAACAACTTCGCATGTTGAATCCATCGTCACACAAAGGCCCTTCAAGACGAAAGGTGACGTATCTGCAGAAGATCGTAAAATTTACCACCAGTCACTTAAAACGACTTCCGTCAAAGCAAGAATGGAAACTATTGACTCTTCTCTGTCTAATGAGCTTATGTGTTTGGTAAACCAGTCGAGAGATAAGGGAGCGAGCTCATGGCTTAACACAATACCCCTTGAAGAGCAAGGGCTAGCCATGAATAAACAAGAATTCAGAGACTCCCTACGATTGCGGTACAACATACCTCTGCAGGATTTACCAAGCTTCTGTGTATGTGGAGAGAGATTTACAATTAACCACGCCCTTTCGTGTAAGAAGGGTGGGTTTGTAGCCCAGAGGCACGACGGTATTCGAGATTTTCTAACTTTGCTTACTAGCAAGGTATGCAAGAATGTGGAATCAGAGCCTCGTCTTCAACCGCTGGATAACGAACAATTCCGCCACAGAACTGCTGTCACTAGTCCGGAGGCAAGATTGGACATAAAGGCAGGAGGCTTCTGGCAACGAGTGACAGCATTTTTTCATGTTAGAATAATGCATGTCAACTCCAAGTGTAACCAGAACAAGCCTACGACTACCATCTTTAAAGAGCACGAGAACGAGAAGAAGAGAAAATATCAACAGCGAGTGCTAGATGTCGAAATGGGTACGTTCACACCTTTGGTTCTTGGTACCAACGGTGGTATGGGAACAGAATGCCAAATGCTTCTGAAGCACCTTGCTGATAAGCTTTCACGAAGGGACGGGGAACCTTACCACGCAGTCATTTCATGGATTAGAACACGCTTATCTTTTGAGATTTTAAGATCGGTGAACACTTGTGTCAGGGGATCTAGAAGGCCCTTTAAGAACGCAAATGACTTCATAGATGATTTTAATGTAAATGCTAATGCAGCAGAAATTTTTTAGATACTTTTATAATGGACTATTTATATGGATAATTTTCTTTTTTAACTATACAATTGACATATTTTAGTAAAGTTCAGGTTGCATGATACTGTAAATTACGTTTAGATATTAGATATACTTATAACATTTATTAAAAAGTTATCGTAAATTGTTTTGAGTGTTGATTATTGTATTGTAAAACGTCCTGCCTAAACAATCTGCATTAAATAGAAATTATGTAAATTATGTAAATTATGAAATTCCAATATGATACTTCAATTGGCAAGTTAAACTGACATGCAAAGTTTCAGACAGTAAATCGATGTCGAAGTTTGTCTTTTACACTACATGTACCGTCAAAATACAGTGTTTCTACACCCCTATGACGAAATCGACCCCAATTTCACACATCGCATACTTCTATTTGTTCGACTGACCTGAAATTTCAGTATGATACTTCAATTGGCAAGTTAAACTGACGTGCAAAGTTTCAGACAGTAAATCGATGTCGAAGTTTGTCTTTTACACTACATGTACCGTCAAAATACAGTGTTTCTACATCCCTATGACAAAATCGACCCCAATTTCACACATTGCATACTTCTATTTGTTCGACTGACCTGAAATTTAAGAATACTCACGTTTTAAAGATAGAAGCTTGAAAATAACACTATACGTGTTATTTTTAACTGCTTCATTCATCAAGAATACAAGAATGAGCATACGTCTCAAGGGGCCGAAGTTATGTTCGGCGAAAGGTATGTCTATGTTTATAATTTGTTAGTAATATTGCATAATTTGATCATATATAAGCCCGTTTGACTTTCAAAGCTTATCAATCGCTACAATGTAGCCACTGACTAAAACTATCGTTATAAACTAGTATATATTTTTACACTGAATCGAATGGTGGTATTTTCATCTACATAACGTTTACTGAACCGAACATATGAATGAAACAGACTTAGTATGTGCACGTACTAACTTTAATGGCCGTGCTTTAAAAGAGTTAAACTGACATGCAAAGTTTCAGACAGTAAATCGATGTCGAAGTTTGTCTTTTACACTACATGTACCGTCGAAATACAGTGTTTCTACACCCCTATAACGAAATCGACCCCAATTTCACAGACGCGCATGCTTCTATGAATATCATAAATAAATGTAACAAATAAAGAGCACCACACACAATACGATGGGGGTATTTTTGTTTCAGTTGTGAAAGCTAGGTCTTAGATAGCAAATGTGTTGTGTACACCTAAAACTGATAATTTGTCATGCAGCCAGCATTGAAAGTTCATTTAAAATTCGTTGAAAGTTCATTCAAGAGCAATTAAAATCCTTTTTCAGCAGATAATTTTAAGAAATGTAAAACGAAATTAAACTAACTCTGAATATCATTATCTTGCAAACTTGAGTTGTTAAAATAACATTATAACAAGATACAAAATTCTGGTGATATTTCGACTTTATTGTCGGAAGTCAAACCAATTTTGTGTCTTGTTATTTTTAACAGTTTACAAGATAACATTGGGAGTTTGTTTCGGAGAACAGCAATTTATAGCATTTTCCCATTTTTTGCCTTACCCAGATTGGCACGGCTTTTACTTGCCTTTTAGAAAATTACAAACAAAATTTTGATGTTAGGACCACAAATATGTATGTTATGATGAACTTGTAAAATATATCTTTAAAAACCATCTATAACGTTTTAAATATATTCTTGTGTACGTGGAAGCCCAATTTCCAATAATGCAAATTAAATTGGTGTCTCTCCTCGAGATTCTAGAGAGCAAATGGTTGCTTATTTTAATCAATCAAATATCAATGCAGTGAGCAGATCTAAACATTCTACATGCCAACTTTCGCTTGACAAATGTATTTTAATAACAATAGTTAATAAAATATACTAGTTATTCTATACAATATAAAAATCTGAAACATCCGTAAAAGTTCCTATACACTGTTGAAATACTAATTAACAAATCCTACATATAGGGCGATTTCCACTCAATTACCCGACCGATGAGACCAAATTTTTGTCTGTGTATTTGATTTGAAGGATCCTAATCGCAAATGTTTTGTGTTTCATGATCAATCTGACCAGTCTCAACATGATAATAGCCATGCAATTGAAATTCATATTAGGGAGTAGGGAAGGGAAACTATGTCTGGGAAAACCCGTCTGAATATGAATTTTGGGATGGATAATTTTAGAAAGAAGGCGAGTTTCTCATCTGGATGGTATACCCGTCTAACTTTATCGTCTGTTTGGACAGGTAAAGTTAGACGGTAAAGTTCGGACGGAAAATATGTCTGCCCCCCGATATATATTAGATGAGTTTCCCATCCCTAATATGAATTTGGCCAATGAAAGCTCCCTTAGATATACACGAACAAATTCCTAGAATACGATTTAGCTATGATAAATGCACTAAGAATGGACACCAATGGCGTAGCCAGGAAAAAATAGAGAAAAAATTGTGATGAGGGTTTCCAAGCATAGATATCTTATATACACTAGATAGTGCATCTAATTATTCTGCAATTTAAAAATTGAAGCCGTGATTGCAGTCTCATGTCGTTCCCATAAATGAGAAGATTCGTATGTTTTCTATTTCTTAAACAGGGAACTTAAACATTAAGTTAACCCTATTCCAAATACGTTTTTAAACTATTCAAATGATGAAAGTTATTGTTGTTTTAAAGTGTTTATTAGCAAGTGGGAACGACCAACATGGCCGCCATCTATTCAAATGGGGGAAACCGCTGGAATATTCTTGGCTTCAATTTTACTAAAAGAGATGTGCTATCTAGTGTATATAAGATATCTATGCTTCCAAGCTAACTTTAACTAATTGGAGAAAGAGAATATTGGTTATTCTTTCGAATAAGCTGTCTCAACATTGTACGTGGTACAGCATAAAATGAGTCTTTGAAAAATATAAGTTCTCTTTCAGATCCCTGTTTCCACATGGGAATGGCGCGAGGTAATTATCCTGAGCCCAGGTCAACAAAATGCATTTATGGGTATCGGGTCTATTTGACCGTGCACACTTGTGAGAGGCACGGATTTGCCAACGGCGACACACTTCCCGTTGTCATCCAGAACCAAAGCGTCTAGTAAATGATAAAAAATAGTAACACAGTCAGTAATAGAGCAGCTATAAAACCACACCATCTTGGACTCAATAGCGATATTCAGATTTGATTTCCACTAGTTAACACTACCGCTACCATTAAGAGAACATTAACCAATCGGATACATTAAATCTAGCCGATTAACCAATCACATGCGCAAAAGGTCAGCGGAAGGTAGCGGTAGTTAAATCTGAACCTTGCTATAATATTTGAAATAAGAAGAGTTCGAGACTCATATTGAACTCAAGGTGAAACATGAAACACTAAAACGTGTATTGACGATTACGCGATCAATTTACAATGGGTACTTGCTGATACCCACAACTTTGACCAGTTCAACAACTATGGAACAACAACACTTATAAAAAACATACATAATTAAGTACTATATAACTACACAGCTAGTCTGTCAAAAAACAATACCTAAACACATCTTTATCAAGGAAAATAAAGCCAACATTTGTAAGATACAATATGTACAGTACCTGTAGGTAACTTGATTGTTGTATTCAATGAAGCACTATCTGTAGTGGTGGGCCCTGTGGTAGGTGAGGAAGAAAGACTAGTGGAAAGAGGTGGATCAATGAAAGGAGGATGAGAAAAGGACGAAGGTCTAGAAGTGACCGAGGAAGATAAGGACGAAGGTTGAGAAGTGACAGAAGAAGATAGGACAAAGGTCCAGAATTTATTGAAGAAGATAAGGATGAAGGTCCAGAAGTGGCCATAGATGAAGATATAGACGTAACATGGAATATGGAAGTGGCAAAAGGAATAGGAGTAACAGGGGAAGGAATAGATACAGCAGGGGACATATATTGTGATGGAGGTTCTTCTTTACCTAGAGTAGGCCTTTTAGGGTCTGACTTTTTGTTCGCTATAAAAGACAAATGAATTCCAGAATAAGAAGCTTCTAACAAGACTAACATACTTCTTATTTTTGAGCGCTAACTACAGGTACAGGTTATATGATTCTGTATACATTTTAATACATCACATTATTCAGGGAATACTAATTACCAACATAATAATTAATATACATAAAAATATTACTCGACTGTGATTGATTGGTTTCAGTGCATTTAATCCCAAACAGTAGTGCAGGAATCTGTAATCACAGTGCAATTTTGTGTAATCACAGTTCAATTTTGTGTAATCACTATGAACCAATCAAAATTGAGCTTTGTTTGGGGGAAAAAGTAAAAATTTGGGGTTCAAGAAGAACTGTTTGAAAGAAGTTTTTTGTACCAACTGCTTTGACAGGTGTGTTATCTGAAGTTTATGCATGCATTTTGACGTATAGTTATAAATATATTTGTTCTTATTTGTTATTTGTTTACTTGTTCTTTGTCAAGTTCAAATTTGATTGTCTCGAATACTTTTATGTAAATTATTAATAAGTAATAGCATGGTTTCTCGTGAAATTTGAAAATAACATGCACTCGTGAGTTTTTCAAAGACTCAAATAGCACTCGTCCTTCAGACTCATGCCATTTTGAGGTCCTTGAAAAGGGTTTGTAATAAACATCAGGGCGAAGTAGCTCAATGCTAAGCACTGTTTTAGTTCCCTCAAACATTTCTAGCAAATTATATGAAACTTAGGATGTACCTATGCAAAATCCCCACTGTGATCACAGAAACTTTAACACCTCCATAAACCTTCAATTATATGAGCGCTAAAGGAATGATGGGAAACAGTCAAAGCTTGCATATTAACTTCATTTGCATTGTGAGTGCCGTTGAAAATATTTCCACAAGCCAAGTGATATGCTAAACTTATTTAAAACTATGAAGACTATGATTATTCCCTTCATTTACTTTAGTGCTCATATAATTGTACATTTGACTACTCATGTTGAAAATTTTAATGGATTTTTTCATAATGATGTCAAATGTGGGATACAAGATGTTACACTAAGTTTGATTGGCTCGTCAGTAATGAAACTTGTTGACGTCTTTATGAAAAATGTCTATTCATGGTCTATTGAAATACAAAAGGTAATTTCTGAAAAAAATGCCCAACAAAAAAAATACAAACAACTTACCTCTGATATATGAGGAAAAGACATTAAAAACTGCTTTTCCAGTTGGGGAACTTGATTGGTGCTCATTAGCCCCAATAAACTCTTCCCCCAGACCAGAAGTCCCAAATCTCACAAAACTTGTGCCACGACTATGTCTATGACTGGCCATCACTACAATATCTTTATAACTTTATTGGGAATACTAACAATAATGCTAAATAGGTATTACCCAAAAGGAAACGTGCGAACGGGTCAGAAAAAGCCCATGCGAGGCACCTCCCTTATAAACTTTACACAAAAAATTACATTACACTATAAATTATAGTTGAGGTTCCAAATACGTAAAATGCATGTAGATTTTGGAAAATTTGTACTGAAAATAAAACTAACTTGGTTTAGAAAACATATGACTTGGGCATGTACACGAAACGAACTTTACTTCAATCAAAGAACTATACATTATTTTAGTTTCTGTGACATGGACAGTCTCGAACAAGAGACCAGGTACATGGCATGTCTACGTCAAAAACTGAATTACGTAAAAACGAATAAGTCTGATGAAGAAAGTTCTTAAAAGTAAATAATGTCACGAAGCTATTAGGTGATGCAGTTCTACACACTACATTCCATAAATGAACTGTTCGATTAAAGTAAGAGTTTTTAAATGTAGTTGTTCTACATAACGGCACTTGAAGTAATAGACTAGGATTTAAGGTTAGTTGAGAACGATCATGACTAACAAAACTAACATAATTGCCTATGTCTAAGTCTACGTAACCGTATAGTGCCTTATAAAAGACCAAGTCTTGGATTTCTCTGTCATAACAATTTGGGCGTCCAAAGGCATCCATTTTTTGTTCTGGGGGCGTCCCAGTATGCCTGGACGCCCTTCTGGCTAAAAGCCTGGGAAGTTCACTCATTTTCCGAAAATCTTTCATTGCTATAGGTGAATAACTGGGTACCCCAGCTGCACAGGTTCTTAGATATTTAGCTAGGATTTTACATTTTGGGAGTGTTTCTAAATTTCCAGGGTGTATTCGTGTCAATTACCAGAATAGCCAAATGCACGACTCCAGTTATGCTCTCCAACAATATATAGACTGTGGCTCAACGAAAATTTATATAAATTTTTAGACCTATAACCAGGAACAGTTGTGAAAAATGCAACTATTGGCCCTATGGCAGGAGTCGAACTTACTGCCATGTGATTTCGGTACAGCGCTCTAAGCAACTGAGCTACAAAGTCCATTTGTTAGGGGCAAACACTCTTTTTGTTAGGGGGGATTTAGGTTGCTGACATCTTTTGTTCTACTATATCCCATCCACAATGAAAATTCAACACCCTTGACTAAACAATGAAAATACAGCTACTGTATAGTAGTTACAGTATTTCAGATATTATCAGATAATGCAAAATATTAATGAAAATAAGTTTTTAGGATTTTTAGAGCAACTATTAAGGGGTGGGCTACCAAAATTGCAGACACCAAATATATGATTTTCCCAGCCCATCCCCCTTTTACTTTATGACCGGTCCCTTATTGTAAATTTTTGTCAATTTTATAACATTTGCTTCCTCCGTGTTGTGTGAAGGATCTTTCCCCCGGAACACCCATTTTTTCTTTACCAGCGCAAATGCACATGCGCTATTAAGCCCGTAGATCACAATGGTGTGACGATGCTAGGAAGGAGCGACACTGCAGACACTGTTGTTTTCAAATTATAAACATTTTTATAGACGTGAATATTGAGTAAATCTTTGAGAATCTACACAATATATAAAAATTGACATTATTACTTATGCATTACAGGCATTCAATTAAGTACCGATATTATTTTGACTGTATATTCAATTTCAATATACAAAGCCAGGAAGCAGCGAGACAGTGTTGTTTTGTCTTTTGAAATGTATGAACATTTCAGGCATGAATATTGAGAAAATCTTTGAGATTCTACGCAATATACAAATTGATGTTTTGCATCACGGGCATTCAATTAAGTGCCGATATTAGTTTGACGGTATATTCATTATAAAGAGCTAGGAAGCAGCGAGACAGTGTTGTTTTCAAATTTATAAACATTTCAGACATAAATATTGAGAGAATCTTTGCAAACTCATGTTCAGTGCAACGAGAACTCTACCAGATCTTACAAGAATCTATCTGTATCAAAGCTTGTCAAAACTGCTATAAACACTGCTATAACTGTGAAACTATTGAAATCTAAAGTGACATTATTGAATACATGCGAAAAGCTGAAAATGACTCATGAAACAACACAACCTTCAAAATAAGTCAAAAGTCAATGAGACTTGTTATTGTGAACACGTCACAATTAGATTAAAATGCGGATCCACAGAACGGATATGGGGATAAAATGCATCATTTTAATGAGTTTTTTCGCCTCTGATTTACGTTTCTGTTTTAGATTTATAAACCCAAAATGGGTTTTTGATGATTCGGATAGAGCATAAAAAGTCAAAAATTTTTAGAACCACTGAGTATTTTAATAAAATACAAAACAAGTGAAACTCCAAAAATCGATAACATTTTTATTTATCTACATTTCGATTATATTTCAGTCATCAAAATGTTATCGATTTTCACTTGTTTTTTATTTTATAAAAAGTTAGTAAGTTCTAGATTAGTTTTTACGTTAAAATTTTAGTTTCGGAGATACTGGGCCTCAAAGTTGCTATTTAGACAAAAAAAAGTAGTGCATAGCAGGGGATTGGATCCCAGGAACCTATCTATTTCACTTTACTATAAAATACATTACAGTTCGAGCAGGCGAATTGGAAAAACGGCTATTTTTTAAGCAAAGAGTGTGAAATGTCCATTTAAATTCATTCTCGAGTGTGTATAGCAATGCTTCTGCCCAGTATGCCATACAAAATGGAAGATGAATGTCAAGAAAGCAAGAAATGCGGACTTTGAAGTCGATCATGAGGACAGCCATATTGATGACAACACAGACCTGGAGGCCTACTTTGATGAACCGATTGCTGATGATGTTTGGCTAGAAGACTATCATCGAAGGCAGGAAGAAAACAACGAAAGAATGGCAGAATTAGAACTTTGTTGGAATGGAAGCAAGCCTGTAACATTGTGGTAATTTTTCACCTTCTTTTGTTGTGATTTATATTTTAAATAGTATGTGGTATAAAATGTTTTGTCTTCCATGTAGAATGTATATTAATATATACTGAAGTTGTATATTTTTGTGGTTAGGTGCAGTTGTGGCAACTGTAGCATTGAACTGTTGCAGAATGCTAAAGAGTGTTGTTGTTGCAAAGAAATAGAATTGTGTGAAATTTTTGGACAACTTTTCTAAGGACTCCATATGCTGCAAAGTGAGCAAGACGAACTAACATGCACAATCAATCATCCCAGTTTTCCAGCTATTTGCTTAACAGATGGTCCTTGGATCTTGCTGCTGACAATTTTAAAACCTGTGATGGCCATTGTTATAAGCAAAGTGGTTCAAAAGAAAAGTATATAATTTAATGGCATACTGCTATAATAAATAGTAACTACCCAGACTTGGGCTTATGCCATGTTGTCGGCAATTATTCTCCTGACGTATTCGAATGAGTGGACTCACAAACAAATGTGTTATTAAAGGCCATGTTACGAGTCACTAATATTTCTCTTTGATCTTGATGCCAATCCCTTACCCTACTGTGTGCGTAATATGAACTTAGAACGAACAAACCCATGTGAGTAATATGACCATTATCATATTGGTTTTACAAAGGCATACCTTGATATGTTATTTGCTCGATCAGGAAGAGAAAAATTGCTGACAAAATTGCTGCCAAGATGCTCCTCATGCATTTTGCAAACTTTCCAATCAGCCTGTGAAAAGACTAAAAGAGAGCCCACCAAGTCTATTTATCTGATTAGCCTTTTTGAAATAGACAATGGCATATTCAAGATTGTTTGATAGGGTTAATATAAGTGCTTGTGGTTTGTATACCAGAACTAAAGTTTTGATATATTTTCAGACCCAGCCAGGAACAGTTGTAAAAATGCAACTTAGGTGCTCTGGTTGGAATTGAAAAAGTTGGTTAGAGCGCTGCACTAAAATTACAGGGCCGCATATTCAATTCCTGCCAGAGGGCCTACTGTAAGTCACATTTTCTCAACTGTTCCTGTCTAGGTCTTATTTCTGTTCGAGTATTTCATCAACAAACACCATTTACCTGTACAATGAACACACACACACTATTGTCTATCTGGTTACAATAATATAATATGCAATTTCATATGTAATGATCGTAATTAAATATTATATTGCCATTTAGATTTCTAAGAGTTATTGCATACCAGCAATTTACCCGCATGGTGCATGGTCGGTTGAAGGACAAAAGAATCCCATTGCATTCTTGTGCATATACTGCTATACGTTCAACTCATAAACCCACAGATGATGTATTTACTGGTTATGATGAACTGGAAACAGATGACGAAAGCCAATGAACATTGTTTAGTACTGTATTAATAGTTTGCTAGAATGGATATATAATATAGATTTAAATAAAAATATTGTTAATCCTTTTTGTTTCATGGACAATCAACCACATTTTTGTGGCCTTTCATCGACTGCTTGCACACATCTTGCATTTTTGTGCACTCCTTGGTTTAGGAGGATGATTGTCCTGGTTGCCAACTGCAGCAGTAGGAACTAAAATAATAGAATGTCACAAACTTAGGATGGTCAACCGTCATTGCATTATTCACTGATTTCAAGTCTAGTTGTTTTATACCTAATTTGAAAAAATACCTGGGTTTGTTGGAGGAACATCCACAAGTTGCATTCTATCCCTTGTATTCCTTTTTTTTAATAGCTTCTTCCCTTGACTGCTTGTTAAGCATAGTATTCATAGGAGATGGTGTTTGTTCCTTCAGTTCATCTATTGCATCATCCAGTTTTTTGCCCCCAATAGCATCTACCATGGTTTGATATATGTCCTCCACATAATCTATTAAAAACAAAAATATGTGTATTTATACTGTTTTCAGGGGCGGATTCAGCGTTTTGGGTGACCGGTTTACTAGGTTCACACAACCATTAGAGGGGTCCGGCGGTATGATCCCCCACGGGAAATTTTTAAAATTTGGGCCTCTGAAACAGCATTTCCTGCGTTCTGGCGTCACTTTTTAAATGAATTTAATGATTAGAAAATATATCTTTAAAGAGAATTTTGGACTAACACGCAGCTCAAACGATGAATTGAACCTTTTCGGAAACCTATTAGCTAGTACTGAAAATATAGGATTGGCAACTGAATTGCTGATGCATCAATAGTTATTATAAGTACAAGTAGAGATGCTTTTAATATAAACATAGTTGTAATTTTAGATTATACGCTTTCGAACCAAATTTAACAATGAACTAGAAACCAAACTGCAAGAGCGTGAATAAAGCTTCACAAATAATCACAATCATTTCCTGATTTTCCAACGCAATGATTCTGTCACGCAAGATTATACGCATATTATCATATTTCGCGCTATCATGAGTATAGACTGTAGTTACACGTATAAACATCGATACGTTTGTTTATGAATCGATATTTACTATACAGTAAGTAGAAATAGCTTACTGTTATAACTTTAGACAATATACTTCTCAACAAACCTTCAAAATGAACAAGAAATCCATGTAAATGCTTCTATCGCCAACGCAAAGATTCAGTCACGCAAAATTATAAACATATTTCGCGCGTCCTCGAGTTCTGTTAACTTTCATGCCCAGTTTTCTCTAAATACTGCTCGACTCACAGGTTTATGACCGGTTTACATCCGCCGGAGCGCAGCCGTTTAGCCAATCGAATGGCGTATCGACCGGTTTACTCTCATGGAGAAAACTCTGACCACCGGTTTACTCATAATTGCGGGCGGTTATGTGTGATTCATGCAATGTTTACAAGTCCACGACCCACGACGATATATTAGCAGATTATTAGTCTAGTATTACAACATTTCGTAAGAGGAAACCATGCAGGGCGATAAGTCCTTATAATTATACGCTCGGTAATCCATAATCAAATTTCAACAACAGTGTTTATTAAGTGGCGTAATAGATTAGACAACATCAATTTTATGAAACAGAAGATTCTTTAAATTAGTTATATACATGGAAGGTTTTTTCTCTCTTTGGAAAATCTGACAGGTTTATATAAACCTGTCAAACCTGTCTGAATCCGGCCCTGGTTTTTCATCAAAAACAATTTAAATGAATCCTCTCGATTGTCAATTGTTTGATGTTCTAAACTGGCTCTAAACTATGTAGGAGAGGGGTTCAGGGAATCTTTGCCACACTGCATGTAATTTAAATGACTAACCAATCACCTTACCAAAGTTTTGCTTCACTGGAACCTTTCTGACAACTGCTTCTCCATTCATGAACTTGGGATAAACAACATTGCATTGTTCAACACCATTTTTCATTCTTGTTTCCCGAGATAGGTTTTGATTGAAATGGATGACCGCTAATGCATGCCTGCAACAAATGACACATGTATACTCCTTATGATCTAAGGCATCTTTGACACAATTTGCACTGGTGGTGGAAGGGTGCACCCCCCTGAAAAATCTGCACCCCCCCCTCTCAGATGAGACTGGAATGTCCCTGTGCAGTATTCAAAGTGTATGCCAAACCCCTACATCATTACAGTATCTGTACAATACATACCTACAAAACATTCCTCTGTAAGTGTAGCCAATCATCTTGGGAAAGAATTGATTCAGCACAGAATGGAATCCTTCTAAACAACTCGTTTGTTCGATTGGGGAAGCTTGCTTTATTCCTTTTACCAGCCTTTTGTTAGTGAGTGATTAACACATTTTTTCATATGCAATAGAATTTAGGAAAAATGTCATAACAAACATTACCAGCCTACATGTAGATGATCATAACAAAGGGGGCAGAGGAGCAATCATGTTTTGTTTTATTTTGAATAAACAATCGAATGACTTACCTTGTTATCTAAATATCATCTTTTGCAATTAATTGAATTCATCCATCAATTAATTCCACTTAATTCAAGATATAAAAACATCACAATGTATAGTTTATATATTTTCATATTCGAAAAGTTTTGTTTTAGACTCGTGTATAACCGCAACCCACTACACTGCAGGCTTGCATTGCCCGAATCGCAAACGAAGTTCGCAAACGAAGTTTGCTTTGGGAAACGATGTGCACCTCAGGGAGGGACGAAAGAAAATTGAGAAAGGGAAGAAACTTCCAATATTGCATCGTTGCATTGTGCACCGCAACAACTAGTGATGGAAGTGACGTACAGGAGGTGATTCCACTTAAATTCTGTTGCTAATTATATTCTGTTTTTTTTAAAATAAAAACAACAGGTGTGGAGGGAAATTTAAATATTTATATTGTAGAATGGACAGATCTATTCTTAAACGACACACATCCCATATAGAAATAAACAATAAATCTAATAAAAAACCAAAGTTGTACAACAGAAAAAAACATGTTATTGTTTCAATTTGGTAAAGACGTTTGAAAATAACTGAACACTATAATATTAATTTAAACCCGTATAAAAACATATTTTTTGCTTAGTCTAAATATATAATAGCTAAATATATACTGCTAATTTGATATACCTTAATATAGTATGTTTCTATAAGAAAAAAATATACTGTATTTGCAGGCTTCGAATAAATTACTGAACAGATGCAGACAGTACTCAATCATTTGTGACACTTCAAAATATTCTTCAAGAATACAATAATAATTGGTCTGAAAAAGAAAACTGCGACCTGCATGTAGTTGAATTAGGGAAAATTTTGGCAGAGGTTTTCCCAAATTTGAATAAATTCCAAAAAAGAATAAACGGGACGAGAACGTGGGTATACTCGCTTGTTAAAAACAATGGAGTGATGATTCTATTCAATGGGAAAACCTACCGGATTTTATTACGGCTGAATTTGGTTGCTTATTGGGAAATCAAACTATTGATTTGTGATATTTGATTGTAAAACTGCGTAAAACCACTTCCTGTCATGCACAATTCAACTCTTCGTCATTTCTGTCACTACTTGTTGCGGTGCACATCATACAAAAATAGCGAAATATGTACCAGCATTTTATTCGTTATATTTGTAGGTCTAACTACCATTTTCCCAGATTTTTTAGTTAAATATTGAGACTATATCCTTTCTATGTTGTGTGCATAATATGGTGTGTTTCTGTAGAATTTTAATTATGCGAATTATGATGTTTTGAAAGTGACGTCCGAATTCTAAATTTGGAAGTTTCGTCCCTTTCATTATATTTAGCTTGTAAACAATCTAGCGAAAGCGTTCGTGCCTGCAGTAATTTGGCGTGCCGTCAATGTGCAAGTTGCATTACTTCATTTAACTTCAACCAATATAATATAGTAGTTATTTAATGATATTTTTGCCTTTTTTGTGCTGCAAAAAATTTATTTTTTAAATAACAAGGTCAGTTCCTCAGCCTCCTGTGTCAGAATGGTTGAGATAAAACAGTGCAAAATGTGTGCAGGTGTAGTACCTTTATCCAGGGGTACCGGAGCCACAGGGGCAGCGCAGGGTCAACTGGTTGCCCCTTTTTGTGACAACAAAAGGATTAAGTCATTAACTAATAAGTTTAAATATGTTTGAAGCGAAACCAGGATTATTCATAATAAGTTTTTAGACGTTCTCTGGTTTTTAAATATTTATTATTACGAGCTTTCGACTGCCAGTCTGCAGTCTTCAACGGGTGGATTACAATGAAAGTAATGTCATTGTAATCCACAATAAAAAATGAACACTATAATATTAATTGAACACTGAACTGAACACTATAATATTAATTTAAACCCGTATAAAAACATATTTTTTTGCTTAGTCTAAATATATAATAGCTAAATATATACTGCTAATTTGATATACCTTAATATAGTATGTTTCTATAAGAAAAAAATATACTGTATTTGCAGGCTTCGAATAAACAATAACATGTTTTTCATTGTAATCCACCCGTTGAAGACTGCAGACTGGCAGTCGAAAGCTCGTAATAATAAATATTTAAAAACAAAAAAAAGTCTAAAAACTTATTATAACTAATAAGTTATTAAATAAGTTATCATTGTTGACTTGTCATATGTATAAGTATATATTATGACCACGTTCATTTCATGGTTCATTTACGCATTACCCGGGCTATGTTGATCGCCTTGTTAGTTATATAAGCCTTCTACATTTTTCTAATTTCTTCACACACCTAAATTTCTGTAGTTGATTAGCGCAGTCATCCTCTGGCACTACAATAACACATTCGTGATAAGTCTTGCTCTGTTCTACATGGTTTTTAAAGCATTCCAGCTAGGGACATAGCCAGGACTAGCAATGTATCTGTCCACAAATGCTCGACCAGGTCTGCCCTCTGCCCCCGCCCAAAAAAAAATGTTTCTCTTGAAATAAGTTTGAAATAAGATCTTTATCTTCTAAAAACATAATTCTTAGCAATCAAAAAACATATGCAAAACTACACTCAAAACTGAAGAGCAAACAGCTTGGTTACCTCACTAACATACTGCCAAAGTTATTCGATCTTAAAATCAGCCTAAAATACTTATATATTTCAAATACAAAGGATATATATTTCAAATACAAAGGAAATTGTAGCTTGTTTGTTTGTGGATGTATGTGCAGGGATGTGCAGTGACTGTTTAATGTGACATATTATAGCAAAATTTAAGCTTATACGGTTGTACTAATTACTACATGTTTCCAGCTTCTTGTGATTTTCCATCCAAGATATGCAAGCTCTTTATGTTTAGTTTTTAACTTTTTAGTTTGTTTAACTTCTTTGCCTCTACTATAAATAATTAGAAGCACTGAACTGTGATAGCTAACTCACTTTTTTTTCGTTGGGATATACGTTGGCATATGCAAGCAAACAAGGATTACATATTAGAGTTGTCGGTTTTATAGTGCAGTGTTACAATCGGTTATTATCGGTTTATTATTCCTTGATCTTATTATATATCAATTTAGTTTACTCTACATTATTGTGCGAGTATATTTGCATCAACTGTATTTGTGTTAGCTTGCTATTGTAACAATATTTTGCGCTCTTTCTGTTTTGCCTTGCACAATGTTTGTGACCTACATGTTATTATCTTCATAATCTATTCATAATCTATTAAAAATCTATTAAAAATCTGATCTTGTATAGAAATATTTGGCTGCAAACTGTGAGACTTCATTAGCTACCAAAATATTCCACCCATATACTTAAAACTTTCACTGTTTTTTGTATTTTATGTGATGTTTATTAATTCTCAAAATTATGTCAAATCTCTGCCCAAAATGCATGAAATGGCATTTCAGAGACTCTAGATATCAAATTTCCCGGGAGGGATGCCCCTGGACGCTGTAAGAGGTTTCGCGCCTTCGGCGATCGAGTGCCCTTTTCAAGATTCTGCCCCCGCCGCTTGTCAGTCCCTTCCGGCACCCCTGCCTTTATCTAACCATTTTTGTGGCTCAATTATCTCTCTATGCCCACATTTGTTGAACAGCGGATTGCCCAAATTTTCATGTTCATCAACCACATGACTTAGGAATGATGAGAACTTAGCCCGAATAACTTCACTATTTCCATCATGTGTGGCTCTTGCACTCCAGTACAAGTGGTTTGTACAAGACTTTCAAATATCAATATCTACTATCAAATATCAACTTTTTACACGACCAAAAATGAAACATCTTTTTACATTAATTAAACTTTAATTTAAATGTGTGCTGCCATATTTCTTGTCCCTCCAACAAGGGATTCATGCAACTAGACCCAGGACTTTGGGAAATAGCTGATTAAATATACAAATTCTCTTCTATCATATTTATATTTGTTAATTAATTTGTTATTGTTATATCCAGTAAGTGGAAACACGAGCCGGTAAGTGGAAACACTAGAGAACTCCCGCTCTCTTAGATCGGCGTATTGTGAAGTGTTGTGTTATAATTAAACTGTTATCAAATAGACTGTTCATATGGCGACGAGGATGAGATCATAAGCTAAAAATAATATATCGAAACCAACCAAGGAAGCAGGCTTACAACACGGCCACAGCGACATCATTTCCTCATCTTTACGAGGTAGGATAAGCGAATTATTTCAACAGATACGACGATACGGAATAGGGGACGCCATCTTGTTTGAAAATTATACAGGAAAACACAGATTATAATCTCAGCAGATAAACGGGGCAACATCACAGTACAAATGGCCACAGCAATATTAACAAGCATTAAAGCGTGTGTGCCAGAATTTAAACCAGAGGAATTATCGGATACGGGCAAAAACGTAGATCGACGATGGAAAGAATGGCTGGAAAACCTTGAACTAGTGCTAGACTTTGAAGGCGTAACTGACCCTGCGGAGGGAGCATCGAAAAGGAGGGCAGCACTGCTCACAGTAGGAGGACAAACCCTCAGGGAGATTTTTTCCACCCTTACAGTCGAGGGGGATACTTACAAGGCCGCAAAGGACGCTCTCACAGCACACTTCTCACCAAAAAAGAATTTGACAGCGGATCGATACCGATTTTTTTGCACCAAGCCCACATCACCAGAGGAAACTCATGACCACTGGATAACCAGACTCCGAACAAAAGGTAAAGACTGTGAATTTGAGAACATGACATTAGATGAAGCAATTAAGCTAGTGGTCACCCTACACACTCCGTCAGACAAACTCCAACGAGACATTATAGCAAAGGATATGGATTTGAAAACACTCATAGACAGTGCCAGAGCTTTAGAGCTCACACAAAGGGAGGTGACCTTCATGAAGCAAAATACTCTAGAACCTGTAGAGCCAGCGGTAAATGCAGTGTCAAAGAGAAGCCATGAGACAAAAGGGGGTTACACACAAACATCTCAAGAAGAAACACACGACCGACAAATACACAGAAACAAAGGCACGTTGGTAGTTTGTAAATATTGTGGTCAACAAACACCCCACAAGGGAAGGTGCAAGGCACGCGGGGCCACCTGCAATAAATGCAAGAAGAAAGGACATTTCGCAGTAGTCTGTCAATCCAAAACATACAAAGCATATAAACCGATAGAACAGCTCCAAGAAGAGGGTAGTGACAACGAAGATCCCCAGGTTTCATACAAGTTTGACCAATTGACATGGAAACTTGACCAAGTGACCGCGGACACAAAAGCAATGTCACAACCATCAGAATACAGCACCACGGTAACAATTAGAGTACAAGACCAACGGCTAAAAGTACAAGTGGACTCGGGTGCAGAAGTCAACGTTATGGATTACAAAACATACAAAACATTGCACAAACGGCCCCCACTGAGAAATTCCGGGGCAAAATTGAAACCATATGGATCAAAGCCGTTGCCAGTAAAAGGATGCTTCAAAACGAAAGTTCGAGCGAATGGGCAGGAGGTGAATGCAACATTCTATGTGACAGAGAAACCAACATCAACTCCAATTATGGGCAAGTACACAGCTTTTGATCTAGACATTTTGAAAATCAGTGTAAATGAACTTCTACAAGTACAACAACCCGAAAGGGAATTGAGCAACCCATTGCCCGAAAAGGTGACCAAACAACAAGGGACCCATATGGCATACTCAAACATGGCGAAGCAGTTGACACCTTTATCCAAAGTCACAGACTTTGTCACACAACTCCATCAACAGAAATCTACCGGCGAATCACCAGTGTCGCAAATAGTAAAAAAACACCCCAAAGTGTTCCAAGGCATTGGAAAGCACAAATATCGTCAAGTGGAGTTAATAATTGATGACTCGGTCCAACCAAAGGTTCAGGCGCAACGTAGAATTCCATTCCCAAAGAGACAGCAATTTGAAGAAATCATTCAGGAGCTCGAGGAGGCTGACATCATAGAACAAGTAGAAGGTCCAACGGAGTGGATATCCAACGTAGTGCTGACCCCGAAAGCAGATCCATCACAGCTTCGAATGAATATTGATATGACAACCGCAAACACTGCAATAAAACGCACAAGACACGTGATACCAACACTAGAGGAACTGAGGTATAAACTGAATGGTGCCACCCACTTCACTAAACTGGACATGAAACAGGGATACATGCAACTGGAGCTAAAACAGGAGTCGAGATATATGACAACATTCTATACTCATCGCGGACTTCGACGTTTTAAACGATTGAACTTTGGAACGAACTCAGCAGCAGAATTATTTCACGAAGAGATTTCGCAATGTCTGATAGACATAGACAATGCAGATAACCTGTATGATGATATCATTGTGTACGGAAAGACACAACAGGAGCACAACATAGCTCTTGCACAAGTCTTACAGAGATTCGAAGACTGTGGATTGACATTGGGACTACCCAAATGCAAGTTTGACCAGCCAGAAATTGAATTTTTTGGGATGAAATTCTCAGCAGCAGGCATGTCACCAACGGCAGACAAGGTAAAAGCCCTAATCGAAGCTCCAGCGCCCACATCAGTTGCAGAGGTCCGTTCATTCCTTGGGATGGCCAACTTCATACAACACTACTCGGAAACCACCGCACCGCTACGGCACCTAACGAAGAAAAATGCCCGGTTTCAGTGGACGAAGGAATGCCAGAAAGCTTTCGAGACCTTGAAACAAGCAATGGCGAGCCCTCAAGTTATGTCATATTATGATCCCACCAGACCAACAGAACTCATTGTCGATGCCTCTAAATATGGACTAGCCAGCATGCTCACTCAGCTCGACCCCAAAACAGGGCAATACAAGGTAGTTCGGTATGACAGCAGGTCCACCACACAGCCTGAATCCAGGTATGCTCAAATAGAGCTCGAGAGCGCAGCAGTCGAATTTGCGATCAGAAGAAACCACATTTATCTCTATGGTCTACCAGAATTCAGCGTTATCACAGACCACAAGCCATTACTACCGCTTTACAACAGCTACCGAGCAGACATGCCCCCAAGAATACACAGGCACAAGCTCAATCTACAAGGATATACCTTCAACTTAAAACATAAACCCGGGAAAGACAACCCAACCGACTACATGTCCCGACATCCTACCCAAATACCAGATTCCAGGGAACAAAAAGAACAACAAGAGGCACAGTTGATCAATCATCACATAAAGGCCATCATCCGAGACGACCTACCTGTGGCCGTGACACTAGAACAAATGAAGACTGCCACAGGAAAAGATCCAACAATGCAACGCCTCATCCAAGCCATTCAAACAGGATACATCAGCAACCCAGACAAACAAGAGCTAATGCCATACTCACATGTTTTTAAGGAACTATCAACAGTGGAAGGACTGGTACTAAGAGGAAGTAAAATGGTAGTCCCGGAAAGTCTAAGGAACCAAGTGGTCACACTGGCACACGAGGGCCACCAGGGAATTGTCAGAACGAAACAATTTCTCAGAGCAACGACATGGTTCCCAGGAATGGACAAACGTGTGGAGAAGGAAATCGCGCACTGCATGCCATGTCAGATCACAGTGAAAACACCACAACAGGAACCACTAAAACCTACAGTGCTACCTGGTGAGCCATGGGACGTGCTGGCAACAGATCTCCATGGACCCCTTCCAACAGGGGAATATCTTCTGGTCGTCCAATGTCTATACTCGAGATATCCAGCGGTAGAAATAGTTCGATCCACCTCAGCGGATACCTGCATACCTGTTCTTGACAAGGTACTATCTCAGTTTGGAATACCTACACAAATAACAAGTGACAATGGGCCACCATATAACAGTGAAAAGTTTAGGCAATATGCCAAGTACATGGGTTTTGAACACAAAAAGAAAATACCATATGCCCCGTGGGCAAATGGCACCGCGGAGAACTTCATGAAAAACCTAGGAAAACTTATCGAAACAGCGCAAGAGGAAAAATTAAACTGGCGCCAAGAACTCCACAAATTTCTGCGTGCATATCGAGCCACTCCACATCCAATGACAAAGAAATCGCCAGCTTCTCTCCTGTTTAATGGGAGAAAATACAAAACAAGACTACCGACACCCACCAGCAAAACCATACTGGTTTACGACAAGGAAGTCAGGAAGAACGACCAGATCAGCAAAAGAAATATGAAACTGCGAGCAGACAGCAAGAAGCATGTCAAAACAAGCGAGATCAAGGTCGGAGACAAAGTGCTATGTCAACAAAAACGAGGGAGAAAACACACCCCCGCCTACAGCAATGAAATAATTTCACAAATTAAATGTTGATTGTTGGTTTTACCATACTGTGTGGGCTTTCCTTTCATTTTTCAAGTCTCTACCCCCCCCTGTCACGTCCCTGTTGCTAAACCACGCGAGATTTGTACGGAATGTTTTGAAAGACTCGTGAGCAAAATTTTACATGGTGATAAAATGGCGTATTTCTTATATTTTGTTTATATTTTTTAGTTTCCTCCTGTTATAAAGGGTTAAATTTATTATTAGTGGAATGGAAATGGCTTGGATGGAAGAGTAACAAGGCTGAATTGCTAACAAGCGACATGGGATGACAAAATGGCGCCGAATTTGGACAAAGTTGTGGATTTACTTTGTCGATGGTTAAACAGGTATGATCTACTTGAAACCAAGTTGAAACTTGTTTAAAATGTTCTTGATACCATTATGTCTGAGATGATTTACATTTTTTGTAGGATGTCGACGAGATCGCCGATAAACAGCGGAGTAAAGTGGAGAACTTGGCCAAATATGTCCATTTGCAGGAGGTAGGCACATTTCAAATTATTATTTCGGTCAGAAAATATTAACTATTTTACACCAAACCAGTGATAATATATTTAAATAAGTACCATTTATGTTTCTATCAAAACGATTTAGGGAAAAAGGTAATGTAAGTCCACTGCTGTTTATCTGAATTTGCAAGCCACAAATTGACGTTTAACTATGATTATTGCATGGCCATTTTCTTGCGAAATATTAGTGCTTGGCATTTCACACTTACCAATGACCACCCCCAAAAGTACCATCTCTGAACCATATAAGCACCTCAGAATAGCCAAAGCTTTTATGGTTTGGTAGATAGCAGTATGGTGAAAGCGTCGTTTTTGGGTGTGGTCAGTTTCGGACGTTTCGCCCCGGATTGGGGTTCGGGCAGCGTTACCATGTTGACCGTCATGGTCAACTTACCCTAAAACAGTTGAGATTATCTGTCCTAAATGAAATGCATACAAACTCATATACAGGTCCTAGACTATTTGTCTTTATGTGAATAAATCAGGAAATAATTGTTTCAGTTTGTTTCTTACTGCTCAGTCCATGAACAATTTCATTGAACGGTTTTTTGTGGCAAGCCATATATGACTAGCCACTATGTTATGATAAAAAAGTTGTCAGTTTGTCCAGTCACGTGACATTTAGCCTGCGTAGCAGGCGTTTAGTGCGGGCGGGTGAAGAAAGGGAATATTGTGACTTTCGAGGCATGTGTTGGTGGTTGGTTTACTTGATTGAGTTGTGTATATATATTTAAAGTTTGTTCGTTCATTTGGGCAATTTGTGAGAAGCTGTGCCTGTGTAAAGCAAAATTGACTTGATATTCCGCTTCAAATTTGTCACAGGTAAGCAAACTTTGGTTGATTTCAGCCAAATATTGTATTTTTCATGCTTGAAAATGGGCCATTGTTGCTTACACTGATCTTGAAATAGATCAGGTTGTATTTGCGTGAAAGGCAAGGACAGGTGAAAGGCCACGTATCAAATGTATATCATTGATAAATACTTGATTTATAAAAGAATCCAAGAATGTTCAAGCTAGTATATCAAGTGTATTAATATGAAGTTGATTGTTTATGATCCATCTGAATAAAGCCCCAGAAAAGGACTAATTTTATTCTGAATGAATAGTATTTGGTACCTCTGCAAGCAATTTAATACAATAAATCTTTTTGAACATGCTGACCAATGACACTATTAAGATTGTTTCCATTAATTAGAATTCTATTTGTAATTGATGTATTCAAACATCTTTTTTTTGGTTGGTTTAAAAAGATTTTTTAAAATATCAAATATTAAATATTTTTTTAAGCAAAACATCAACCTACCTGCAAGATTGTTTGACAGTTGTACTGTAGTTTGTGTTTGTAATACTATACACGCACAATGACTAGGTAAAATTGTTAATCCCCAGCACAATGGTAATGGGTAGACCTGGTATTGTTACCTGCGCGATGGCAAGGTTCAACTTTCATATGTGGCCTTTCACACAAATACAACCCAATCTAAGATCAGTGCGAGCAACAATGGCCCCTTTTCAAGCGTAAAAAGTACAACAAAATGTTTCACAAAAAACGACAAAATAAATAATATTTGGTTGAAATCGGGTAAAGTTTACTAATACCTAAACAACAGAAGAAAATAATATTTGGCTGAAATGAATTAAAGTTTGCGTTATGCATACCTCTGACAAATTTAAGATTCTATGCTATAATGTTTATGTACCATTATGATCGAGACTCTCAAATGATGTTGGGGAAAATCCAGGTCCCATCAATATTAATGAAATAGTTGATCCTACTTTTACAGTTTGTGCAGACTTTAACCCATTAAGCGCTAGCGCTCTCCCCTTGACAAGTGAAATCATCTAGCGTTAGACAGGGTAGAATAATTTAGCGTTAGACAGAGTAAAATAATAGAGTAGGGTGCATCAGGGTACAATGCGACTCAATGGGATAATCACGGAAATGCGTCGATGTTTGGAAGTAACACTGCATGCAATGGTAAACAATGTGTTGCAGTGTCGATCCATGCGATTTTATACAATGAAATAAATTAAAGTCTATAATCATCTGGGACACAACTATGAATAGAATTCTAATTAATGGAAAGAACCATTATATTGTCATTTAATAGTCGGCATGTTCGAAGAAAATTCTTGTTGTTCACACATGTACCAGAGATAAGAAATACTTTTCATTTAGAGTACATGCAGTGAGTCCTTTTCTAGGGCTTTGTTAATGGATCATAACAATCAACCTCAATGTTACACTTGAACATTATTTTAATCAAGTATTTGATATTGGTAATTATAAATATCAATATTTATCTATCTCAGTTTTTATATTATTTTTATGTTCATAATGCGAATTCTAATTTTTATTCCAAATGCTTGCCACATGTACGCAGTGCGTACCTATTTTAATTTATTCTCAAACAAATATACGTATAATCTGTATTATGCTGATCCAAAACCACAGCCAGCCGACAAATCCGCAAGTTTCTTCAAATCCGCTTGTATATATCAATAATTAATATGCTCTACTCATTAAAACTCTTATTTGAATAATAATCTGGTTGCTAAGGGAACATAAGCGTATGGAGAAGACTTATTGGCATTCGTTGTCGAAGCGATTTGAATATTTAGCAATGGTGCAGCTGTTTTGCAAATTAAAACCCGGATGAAAACATCAGACGAAATATATTAGTCAAAACTAATGTGAATCGAAGAATAATTGCTTCCATTGCGTTCCCAATGTCGTTGTAAGCTCGAGTGAGAAACCTTGAAGATGTCTCAACAATCGGGCAACATGAACGAATCTAAGAAAGATCGAATTATCTTGAATGTAGGAGGGAAACGTTTCGAGCCGTATCAGAGCACGTTAAGAAATCAACCTGACATGCCGCTTGCTTGGATCACAAATAACAAGGAAAAGTTGGATTATGATCCGGAAACAGGAGAACTGTTCTTTGATCGACATCCAATGGTCTTCACACAAATCCTTAACTACTTTCAGACGGGGAAACTGCACTGCCCGAGGGGAATGTGTGGACCTTGCTTCGAAGATGAATTGACCTTTTGGGGAATACATGAACAGCAGATGGAATCGTGTTGTTGGTCGAACTACACAAATCATCGCGAAGCTCAGGAGAATCTTAAAGCGCTTGATTTTCAACCACAATACTTTAAACCCGAGTGTGTCGAGGAAGCTAGGAAGGAAAGAGAAGTAAGATCACAGAGAGAAGAACCAGATAACTTCTGGGACACTTACAAGCCCATCATATGGGACCTTCTCGAGGAACCGTATTCCTCAACCAGTGCCAAGGTAATTATCATCTGCCATAAATTATACCTCAAGGCTTACTACATCAGGCTAGGGTTAAGTAAGAGCCGGACTAACAAGCGAGTTTACAGCATTTTGTATGAAACAGGCTATTAAATATTTTTGTACGCGTACTATTTCCGACATGTTATCCACAATCAGTGCTGGTAATCCAAGAGAACACTGCGTGTGTAACATTCATCCTGCTACATGAATTTATCACAACCTGCAATCGTTAGTGCATGGTTTAATTTTTGGACTAAGGAACCCCAGGCTGAAATGAAAAGGCCTGACCCCATTGCTCCGGGGTACATTGGATGTCACGTCCTGGCGCCAAAATATTTGGTTCTACCTTAGTTTAAGTATTAACAAAAGGATAAAAATAATGAACCGAACGTTGCATGGTTGATCAAATATAGAGATTATAGCTTAAGCGATGTGCCGAGAACTTGTAGCAGTTGCTCAAATGCAACGACCTGAACCTTGACACGTCATCCTTCGTTGCACATCAATAATTATGTATGCGAGAATATTTGAACAAGGCTGAACCAGTTATGAATTAGGTCTAATGTTTCGTCGTGACTTCATTGTTGTGTACAGAAAATAATATTACAAATTTACAATTCTACTTGTATTTTTGAAGTTGCAATTTCTAGTATAACCACTTCACATTTTAATATATCACACTCTGTCACTTGTAGATTTATGGATGGATCTCCCTAATATTTGTTGTAATATCGATAATCACGGCGAATTTGTGGACAATACCTTTATTCCAAGGTGAGGTTCTCGATCATTTACAGAGCCACTTACTACATGGCTATTGTGTGCTAAAGTAAGGATATATCTGACGTTGTTATCATCTTGTAACAAGGTTGAATAAGTCTGCATCGTCTGCACTTCAGACTTGTCGCAACCACCGGGAAGAAACAGTGCGAACACATTCTGATATAACCTGAGTATCAGGCTCTATTTTACAAATAGAGCCTGACACAAAACTTAACCTGATCGCTTTCCACCCACAGCAAAGTTTATATTTAGTATCCAATCAAAATGTCGCAGGAAAAATTTAAATTTCATACAACGACAACAACAATCTAATTATAGCATAGGCAGCCCACTAAACGGCTGAATTTAAATTAAAACTGCAATGAACTTATAAAATTAACAAAAATAATCACAAATTAGCAAAACATATTGCAAATGTAGCTTATATTAAATCGCCACCCGATTGCTCTCTCCTCCGCAGAGGTTTCAGTGACTAAAATGAGCTTTTATACATGGGCGCTTACCGTATTTATCAACAAACTGACATATAATTATAAAGTATATATATATATTAAGTATACTTTATAACTATACGTCAGTTAGTCGATAGTGCAATCTGATGGCGATTTAATATAAGCTACATTTGCAATATATTTCGCTAATTTGCGATTATTTTCTAATTTTACTGCAGTTTTAATTTAAATTCAGCCGTTTAGTGGGCCGGCTATAATTGTAGTTGTGATCGTTATAAAATATATCAACAACAATAGTATAATCTAATTAATACCAGCCAATCAAATGACAGATTTAAAAAATCGTTTGTCTAATCGGCCAATCAGACGAAAAAGCCAGAATCTGGCTTTTTACATGCGCCGCGGTAAAGAATTGTATCAGGCCCTCCTTCATTCGCCGCCGCCAATTAATCCTGGCGAATGAAAACATAAGGGCCTGATACTCAGGTTAATTCTGATATCGTCTTGACAAGTTATAACTTAATCAACAACTTTTGAAAATAATTTTGAAACAAATGATAGCGAAGTTTCGATGCTACAGCGTGCAGGATTTTCAAGTTATGGTAATTACATTTGTATTATCTGTATTATTGAAATAAATTTATGATTTGGAAATAAATAATTGTTGCTATTTTTGCTGCTTTGGCTACTGCTGGTTCGGCTGTTACTTGAATTGTCAGTTCTTGCGTTCTCTGTCGTCACTATATATACTGCTGGGTTTTTTGCATTGCCATGTCGAGTTGACAGAGTTGTGTAGTTGTTGTTGATGACTTGATTTGGTTTCATGTTTTTTCTGATTTGCCGCAGCAGGCCGACGTTGCTATTATTTTGGTATATTCTACCCAGGGCGTTACCTGGGTGGAGAAGGTGATGTTGGGGGTGCGACACCCTCCTGAAAACATCTTGACGATGTTTACATTATTCGTCTAATCAAATTTTATCTGCCACTCTCCCCATTTGTCTGGACGAAATTCTCGACAAATATTTGGGATAATTTGACGCGAAAATGTTAACTGTTGTCGGCAAATACAATACCATGCCCCTGCTTAGCCTCTTCGCGACGGCCCTGATTTTACATGTAGTTATAAATTTTATTCCTTTTTTCTTAGAAGAGAAACGAGGAGTTAAACGTCCAAACCTCTACTTACTAGTCCCTGAAGGAATCTGCACCGTTTGGTTTTCCTGCGAATTTATCTTAAGATTCGCTTTTTGTCCACATTTGAAGCCGTTTTTGACCAACGTTCGAAACTGGATCGATCTTATTTCCATCATCCCTGCCTATTTTATCATCCTGAATGCCAGTAGTTTCGTCGTCGATGTTCTAACCATCTTCAGAATTTTCAGAATATTCCGCTTCCTAAAACTTCTCTACGACTTGCAAATCATTGGAAAAACGTTTAAGGCCAGTTCAAATCTCTTCCTGGTGCTGCTATTTGTTTTAATAGTCCCCGTCCTCGTCTGTTCCAGTGTGTTGTTTTACACCGAGAGTAATCATGGCGATTCGTTTTCGAAGCCGAAATACAAAAATATTCCAGCCTCGCTCTGGTGGGGAATTATCACAATTACCACAGTTGGGTATGGCGATCTGTCACCTACATCCATACCAGGAAAGATATTTGGCATTTTTTGCGCTCTTTGTGGTGTACTGCTAGTATCAATGTCTGCATCCATAGCTGGAAGTACCTTTGTTCTTTATTATAACCTTGCCAGAGCACAGATGAAGATACCTAGAAATCGACAAAAGTTCAACATTGATGTTGAAAGTTTACCAACGATAATCAATCTCAACAATGTTCCAAGCCAGTCATCCACCCCTGAGGACAGTGGTTTCGAGCGTTCTTCAGGCTCTGCCAATTCAGAAGATATCAACATGAGAAAATGCTCCACATTTTGCAAAGATGATCCTCACTCTGATCATGGCAAAGAGAACAATAATGGTATATTTACGGTCGTGAGTGCCTCGCCTGATACACATCTCTATGATGAAGGTTATTATGATTTGGCTAAGAAAACTATCTTGCTTGAGAGACAAACACCGCTATAGTCAAATGTCTCCACAACCGCAGTAAATATCCTTTCACGTTCTCTTACAAACTCATCAGACCATATTCTTTTGTATTTTGTCTGTTTTTAACTCCTCCGTAATAACCTTCAATCTAAAAGCAGGCGGTGGTATTTGATTTCTCCGGGGGAAATGCGGGGTTGAAGGTTATTATGGAAAATTAACAACCGGGTACCAGGTTATTAATTTTCCATAATAACCTGGTACCAGGTTATTAATTTTCAATAATAACCTGGTACCCGGGGTTATTACGAAAAATTAATAACCAGTTTCCTGGTTTTACATTTTCAATTCAAGACCTGGCATGAGTCTTGAATTCGGGACTTGAATTTGCAGGAAAACTCAAGACCCACATCTCCTTTTCGACTAGAAAACGTTGCACGCTCTAAGTCAAGAAAGAGACAACAGCCGTGTACCTCAGAGCCCGTCAAAACTCTACCATTAGGCATAAGTATCTATCATTCGGCGCACGAGGTCTAGCTGGATCAATCATCAAACTTGCTTGTGCAGGGAATTTACACAGTAATATCTGCTCTTTCGCTTGTGGGACGTGAAATGATATACTGCGCATGCTTAACCACATTTTAAAGCGTATATTAATGCGCATTTTACACCTAGTAATTTCGTCCCACAACTGCAACGACCTCACATTGAATTGATATAGCTTGAATTTTTAATGAAAAAAACCTCCAAAATACAAAAGAATATGGTCTGACGAGTATATAAACAAGTTAAAAGCCGCGGGTATCGGTTTTTATTAAACTGTTCTGCCCTAGGTCTTTACAGTTTAATAAAAACCGATACCCACGGCTTTTAACCTACATTTAATTTTCTTTTTGTGGGAAAATTCCCTTTCCAATTAATATCGGACTCTCATGACCCACATTTTGCAGCGCCTCTCTGCTTCCATGCACCCAACAAGGTGAAAAATACCGTTCAAATCAGAGCAATATATTGCACTTATGGATGCCAAATTTATTTCTGAACAGCATTATCCTAGCGATTTATGGCCGCCTTTGAAAGGCAAGCAAAATTGTATGATATATTGAAAAATTGCCATTAACTAATTAAAAATTCAGTTGATCCTTGATGACTTTCGTATCGTTGGTTTTCACTTTTTTCGGCTGCATATACAGCTATTTCAATTAAGGTAGAATGTACAAGCACGAAAGCCTTGCTGGGAATCGCTAAAAAATTAATAATTTGTCTGTATACAGCTATTTCAATTAAGGTTGTCCCCCGAGCAAAGCGGGAAAGTCTAATACGAGCGCGAAAGGCTGCTGGGAATCGCTAAGAAATGAATGAATTTATCGGCGATTCCCAGCAGCCTTTCTCGCTCGTATTCGACTTTTCCGCTTTGCTCGGGGGACAACCTTAATTGAAATAGCTGTATACAGAGACGTTTTCATTATATGCATGCAGAGTCATTTTTCTGTTCATCATCAGAACAGACAAAATGACATACACAATCTATAGTATTTTTTCACCAGGGGGGCAGTAAGGCCTATATATGCCAAAAAAGTCCCAAATACGCAAAGAATTATTAATAATGTCATTCTAAAAATCACCGTAAATATAGTTTTCTCTATGGTCCCCCTCCCCCCCCCTCCCTCCCCCTCCCCCGCTGTGTACGGCCCTGTCTTCAATGCAATAGTAGTCATCGTAGTATTGACTTGTGCCCAGCCATGGCAATGTCGGGTAAAAGTCGTCATCTTCCACTGATAGGACAGCTTTAACTTTTGAAACAGGCTGTAAGTCATCCTTCACAATGAAATCCCAAACTAGTACAACCTCGTACCCAGGGCTAGTCGCGAATTGAAGGCGGCGACGTAGCCATGGTAAACGCTGGTCACGTGACTCCAACATTACGTAATTGTTACTTTTCTCAACCGGGGGGTGAATAGGTGAAACTCGAAGACAAACTGTTTTTATCTCCGAAATTCTTCAATCTTCCCTGTGAATTTTGCATTTCAAGCTTTTCTCAAAGTACGGCGATCGATCAAATGGATCAATACTTTCTGTAGAAAAAACTCAGTGAGATTTGTTCGTATGAGACGTTTAAAAGACTTGGATATGTCGCTAAAGACGCTCGATCATTTCACAGGTTTATGGTTTAGTACTTTGTTCAGTTTGTTGCGACTTGCGAAGCAAATGAATGCAAATTCAACTCTTGTATAATGACTAAAAGTTGGTTTGTAGAGAGACAACTTATACAAAAGATATGAATACATTAGCTTCAAACTAGGGGCAAGTTCATGGACATCCCTAATATATGGACATTGATATTTCACCAATATGTAAATATGACTATTAAATATATAAAAGTGATAAAAGGATTGCTGTTGTATTACTTGTATATGTATATGTATATGTACAAGTGTTGTGCTGTGGTATTTACGTTTTTAACCCTTTAAGTGGCATACCCCCCACCCCACCCCCCATGGACTAGAATTTGTGAGGGGGTTGAAAAAGCCGTTTCTAAGGGGTTGTGTGCATCGGCGCCTCCTTTGATCTTTGCATTTTTTTCTGAGGGATAAGGAAAAAATTTCTTAATTTCTGGGGGGGGGTGTGTGTTGGTGTCGGCACTTTGATCTTTTTTCTTAGGGGTGTGTGTACATCGTCCATAGGGGTGTGTACATTGAATGGAATGGCCCAATGCACCCAGATGCACCCTACTTTGTTAGTTTACTCTGTCTAACACCAGACAATTTTACTCATCAGGTGGAGAGTGCATGGTGCCACTCAATGGGTTAACATAGTCGATGAACATGCCAAATGATCCTTGACCGTGGTAGTACATTTTTGCACTTGCTGGATGATATTGCAACCAAGCATTGTTTCAGAGGAAGAGCACTGAGATCATGCTGTGTAGCAATTGGAATCTCGCATAGAGCCTGCTCTCACATAAAGCAGGCAAGACCTTCACTCAGAAGCCAGTCCTGATTAATATTAATTCCCCACATAAACACTTGGAAACCAGACTGTCCCATCTGCCATATGCAGGACAAAAAACATGCAGCCTGGACTTTAACTGTTAAACAACTAAATCAGCATGATAAACAGTGTGATGATTTTTGTTTAGCCCAAACCAAAGCCAGTTTTCTAGAATTAATTTGCAGAATCCTAAGAATTGGACTGCCAACTTGAAGAGCTAGCTGTGCTAACCAAGTTGCATGGGCAACCCTGAATTGACGTGACTAGAGCAAACCTTCAAAAAATAATAGAGAGATCAGATTTTACTTCCACTGCTGCTATTGCTATCATTAAAGTTCTAACCAGATAAGTTTCATTTATCCAATCAAACAATTGGATGCAACTGCCAGATCAAGTAGTGGTAGTGGAAGTTAAATTTGAACCTTTCTATATGGATTTCAGAGAGACCAGTCATTATTTGCTGATATATTATTATAACTTGTTTAATCAAAAGCTACTATATATTCATTTATGATATTAAAAATTGATATAATTTTATCTAAGTGAGAATAATTTAAAAAAAATATTCATAACATAAAATGATTCATGCATGCTGGTGATTGAATAAACCATGAAGTGTGCATTCTGAATCTCTACAAGTTCCTTGACATTATTTTTCCAGTACAGTGTAAAACTATATATATAAATGTGACACAGGTTGCAGGTATTAGGTTGCATCTCCACCAGTGTGCTGAAATACCATCCAGTGACCCGGTCTGGTTCATTGTTACTTGCATCTTGCTTAATTCAACTGTTTTCGCCCATTTCTTGTACCCATAAAGTTCTTTTCAATAATCTAGAAAACTTCAAAATCATTCAGTAAATTTAATTTTAAAATTGGGTGAAAGGTAAGGGGTCAATAATAGATGAAGAAATCATTTCTTATTGTTCATACATATGGCCCCCATCTCTGTCAGGTATTAGAGTAGAAATTTATTGAAGCCTGAAGTCAGAAAATAAATATGGCAACAAGGTTACATGCCATACTGCAGAGTTAGGCAATTTTTTTAAAGATCTCAAGGGCACAAATGTATAAATATAGATTGTAGGGGCAAGGGAACAAAATAATGAAATTTTGAGATTCAGGGGCAGGTTTTACAATGGGGTGCTAAAACTTTTCCCTAAAAATCCCTGACCAGCTGGAGTGCTGAAACTGATGTTTGACTATTGAAATATCCTAGCAGGTTAGGTTCATCAGATTTTAGCTTTGTCAACCTGGCCACTCTGTTATTACAGTAATGCCTCATTTAAATAATTTCAGGTCATTACTGTATAAATGTAAATACAAAGTATTTGAAGTTTATACTGCTGTAAAATGTAGTTTAATAATACTGTATTAAAGTGTAAACACGTTTCTCGCAGCGATAAATCAATATTGTAAATAATAATCATGTGAGAGTAGAACTTTACTGAGAGTCCGAGTATAGTATTATAGGTCATAGTCTGGCCATGTGTTTCTCAATATTGACAATACATAATAAACTACAATTGTACAAATTCAGCTAACTATATTAACATACTGTATAAAATATATTACAGTAAATAGCCTTCGAAATATATATTTCATAGAGCTAGATAGTGTAACAAATAATGGGAATCAGCTAAATAATTTGTAACAATGAAATACATTTTCAAATTCATATATACTGTACCTTTTTATACTTGATGGAAATCATCACAAATAGTATGTACGAGATTGGCTCCATTTTCACTGCTTCGAAATTCGAAACATCGCCTCCTCGGCGATTTACATGATGCGATATAAAAGAAGATTGATGTACATTCGACGTAATATATAAACGTAACATATTAAGAAGAAAGATTACAACAAAAAATAAAAGAATATAAATAATCCGCGGCAATTCAAGTTCCATTCGTGAACTTTTCGTCGCCCCCCTGTCTTTATTTCCACAAAGCCCGCTCGCAGGCTAATACTCCAAGAATCTTGGAGTATTTGCCTGACACGTGACCAGCGTTTACCAGGGCTACGTCGCCGCCTTCAATTCGCGACTAGCCCTGGGTACGAGGTTGAAACTAGTACTGTTTGACGAGAACCAACCTACCAATAAATAAAGGAAGCAATCGATATACACCCGCATCACAATTCCAGTATCGCCCATCCCTCAGCATTTGCAGTTTGTTTTCTAATGCCAATAGCCCAGGCTGACAAGTAGATTTTGAGTAAATATTACAAGGGGTTATCTCCCCCTGCCCGGCTAAGCATAAAAAAGCTTACAAATACACAAGGGTGTACTTGGGGGGGGGGATGTCAGAATGGACAGGACTGGACTAATACATTACCCTAGTATTGGCCCACACACATCATAAATTAAGAGAACACACATCTTTCAGCTGTTTATGCACAAATATATAATTACCATGGGGACCAAATACATATTATAACCCCTAAGAAAAATTAGAAAATATTGCTACTATTAATATTTATTATTAAATATCAACTGAAATTAGATTCTCAAGAGACAATAAATAGAGGATATTAGACGATTGCGAAGAGATATGGATTTTATGTTCGAGTGGCAAAAACAATATCGTGGACGAGTGAGCGCAGCGAACGAGTGAGATATTGTTTTTGACACGAGAACATCAATCCATATCTTCTCGCAATCGTTTGATGTTCTGTTTATTATATGGACTTATTCAGAGTGACAAAAGTACACACAAAAACGACATGTAAATAAGCACGCGAAAGACCAGTGTAAATGCGATATTTTTTAAAATTATAGCCGTGCAAACATAAAACTAGAATTTTACTTATCTCAAGATGACTTTTAAATGTTTTCGTTTTATTTCCAACGTTACTAATTTCGTTTTAAACTACGAACCAAAGACCATTTGTATTTTTAAAACAACATGAAAATGGCGGGAAATTTTCGAACTTCGTATGTCACCGTAGCAGGGGTGAAATACGGAAAATACGCGCACCTGGCCCCGGATGTAGTGACGTATGAGTTCTACGAGTGTTTTAGTTTCCTGTCTTTTCAGTAAAACACCATTGTCCAGCCTAGTCCCTAGGCCTCTTAGTACGCCTATTGCGCGCTTCTGCATATTAATGAGGTGACGGTTCACCATTGTCCATATAATAAAAAAGGCTAATATCCATACTACAATACCAAACCACCAGAAATATAGTTGATAAAAAGTAAACATCCGTGATATGACAACAAGTAACGATTTCGATTGCACATGCGGAAATTTTTTGCGACATAATAAGTTACGAATTATTCCCCATTTGGAAAAAGTACAATTCTCCTCTCGTGTATAACTTGTCAGAAATGCTAACATGTCCACCAACGAGTTCTAGCTCCATAAACGGCAGCGAAGTTATAGTAAAGTCGAGTAGGAATTGAAAATCAACACAATAAAGATACAAAATATCTGTCGGTTCAAGAAAGCCTATTCCCTGTTTGTTCACCGTTATGGCGTTCATTTTGAAATCTATATGAGACGCGCAAAGCATGCTGGACCGGTTTATATAGATAATACAATTTGTTAGCAATGCATGCCGGGATAACCTTAATATCCTCCTTTATTTTGTACTAAAACGGTGGCAAAGCTAACCATAGTAGCAGGCCATGCTATAGCCTATAAATTTTAATGATTTGCATTATTATTCAAACCTTTAAAAACGCATTGTCTTTAACTGACCTATTTAGATGCATGTTTATTGGCATAGCATGTACCAGTTCCCATGCATGGGTAGCCTCGCCACTGACTATTAATGCAGTAGGCCTACTTTTCTAACCATTCCTCATGCAACTTGTTTATTTGATTCTCTAACAGTCGACGTCTTTGATTCTTACAAGTTTACATTATTAATCATAGACTTCGGGCATATGAATGCATGTTTACCTAACAGTGACTGTCTATACTATAGTCTTTCAGAATAACCTGAGAATTTGAAGTATAATAGTTCTTATATGCGACGTGAAGTTAGTGAAGTCGATGAAAGAATGTGAAATATCAAATACACATGAAAAAGGCTTCAGGCATTGAAAATTTGGGCCATATTCTTAATAAAGGAAGTGTATAGCTTGATTGAAAGAATCAACAAATATAATACATTAATCCTGGCAGTCTCCACGAATTATATACACTATACAAAGAGCACTGCATCGAAACAATCGGAGAAAACTGTAACGCTACTATAGTGTAGATTCTAAACAATTAACCATGGCGAAAATGTTATTATTATATTCAATTATATACCCGGTGTCAAAGTTCATGTTTTCTTGCATCACATTGGGCGAGCGCGTATCACGAAATTCGACTGTCTCCATACAGGCAACAGGACTGAGCGATTGACATTATACGTCATTCTTTTATTCATGCACCGTTGACACTAATTGGTAAATAATAAAATGCTTATTGACTGGGATTTTCGTGAAACAGTATGTTTTGTGGATTCAAGACTGCCAATGTTTTACTATTTCCACGGTCCCAAGTCAATAGGTGTTAACAATTACCAGCAACTCTTTTGTCAGAATGTTAAGGCCGATTTATATTACACAACTTTTACCTAAACTCTGTCGCATCCAACCTGCTTACAAATTGAGTTGTACTACTTGAGTTGTGCTGTTTTAAGTTATTTTATGAAGAGAAATTAATTAAAAAAAATATTAGTAAGAAAAGATTGTATTTCAAGTGGAAATTCTTGACGTGCGAAATTGATAAACGTTTGGAAATTCTTGGAAAAATGATCTGAGAATAATTGTCAAGGGCGCATATTAGGATGGTGCTAGTGGGGGGGATTTGGGAGGGTTTTAAAACCCCCCAACACTCGAAAATCACAAAAATTCGATCCAAACTTTGTTTGAGACTGTATCAAAATTGATCCCGAATTTCTGCTGTGAGAGTTGTTTAATCCAATGCCACAAACGTCTGGTGTAGATAGGAGTAATTTTATCATTCAAGTTTTTCAACTCGTGCCGGAAAGTGGAGGAAATGCATCACTTAATTTCTGAGCCTCAATTTTGCATCGGACCCCCAATAGTTTTCACCGCTCATAACTTTAAATTATGCTACTCCTATTACAGTTCGATCATGTTTTGCCTGCCGTATTTACACTTGGCTGAACTATATATGGTTCCCAACATAGCCGGGATTGATTATAGCCTCCCCAAAATAAAACCTATTGTTGTGGAGTACAATAAGGTCGGACTCAGATCGTCCGAAATCAACCTCCAACAGTTTGTTGAATGTGCACCCCTGATAAGAGAAGAGTCAGTGATATTTCGTTGAACGATTACTCTAATTTATAATGAACATTGAGGAAGACTCGGACAGTGCATGTAACCCTGACAAATATTCTATACATTTCAAGAGTGGGTATATAGTACTAGTAGTAGTCGAAGTAGTTGTAATTTCGCTACTATAGCGAATTACACTTTTCAAATATTGTCGAACGGAACCGGTTTTTGGCTACTTTTTTACTGACATGCGGTAGTCAATGTAGCTGTAGCGCACTACATTTAGTTCTGTAGAGAAGTAGTTAATTACTTTCCAAGCAACAATCGATATTCGCGACTTTTCAAATTTCCGTCATCAATCGACTGGACGCGACTATGCATGGTATCACGCCAAATCTCATTGTCCTGAGAACGTGCAATTTTTCCGCAGTTTATATCCTAGTGTTGTCCACTGCCAATTATCATATCAATTATCATATCAAATCATAAGGCTTTCTTATATATGTTGCTACTGCCCGGTCTCCTAATCTTGTTGTAACACTGCATGTATAGCTGAGTTCTTCGATAGTTTGTCTGAGGTTGTGTTCATACACAAAGGCGGACAATCCTTCAAGACGACCTCTGTACCTAGCAAATCTGTGTAGGAAGCTGCACAGGTACTTCGTCTTCAGTGATACATGATTCACATGGGTGCTTGCCGCATACTTATTCTCGTTTGTTTTTCTACACTTTAAAATATCGCGGAATACGAAACGTTTTGAGGTGTGAAAAGTTTAATCACATTACTAACTATATAGATATTGATTAATGGGCGTAACGGCGTAAAAAAAATTAGGAGGGCGAAAAAATATTTGCCCGATGTTTATGGAAATTGCCCGGTGTAATTAGACTAATCGGAAAATAGAAGGGGTACTTTCCTTAGGAGACATAACTGATACAAACAATTATTCATACATATAGTATGAATGAAGATATGAATGTTGGGAGATGTAAAAGTTGACGGCAATCTACCTTCACACAAAATGAATTGATTTGAAACCCTAGCTATATTACCCAAATTAGCACTATATTCCGTCTTATGGAGGTCTTAAAATAACTCACCACTCTGCTATAAAATAGGTACTGGCAGCCCAGAGCAATTATATAAGTAGCCTCCTTAAATTTAATAGCTAATCCATCAACAGCCACTTTAGCCTGGATTAATTACTATTTCATTTTATTGCGTGACGGTTTGGCATCATACGTCAAGAAACGGTGATCAGTCATCAGACGATTCTTTTGTACACACGACATCAAAATTCGAACCAATAATATTGCTACGTACTGTAATTGTGTGTAATTGCCTAAATTTGATTAAATCTACATAAACAGTGCATGCTTACAGAACACCCCAAGTCGTTTTAACTTATATATTGATAAATACGAGGTCGGAAGCAATAAATAGGTCGACAGGTCACGACATGAGAACGATATTAAGCCAATTATCTTGTGTCAACGCTTTCTGCTGGATTGTTTGCATAAAACAGCTGCAGACAATATGCAATTGAATGATTTGTGTAACTCGCAATATATAAAGATTGCAATATATATAGTATACTGTATTCAATATACTATATATACAAGTTAAACTAAGAGTTACAAAAAACACGAAACAGCAGATTTAGGACACGGATATGGCATCTTGATACCGAAGTAAACATCATGTACCTATTATGAATATCCCACTTACATTAATTTCTTAATTAACACACATCATGCATGATGTAAATCACGTTTGTTCTGGAGTCCTCGCCGGCTCTTACAAATTTTATCCTTGTGCTGGAAAGCACTATGAGTTTTAAACTGTTCTCTCAAGACGTCCCGGCAACATTTTATAAGATGGTAGTTATATTAAAGGCAAAAGAAAGTTCGTTTGTGAAATCGGATGCCACGAAAATTATAAAATCTAAACGTGCATGATATAAAAGTGACCGTTTCTTGCGACACATCCCAAACATCAGATTGTAGAATCGCGCAAATGACAAGTCAAATAAATACTTTTATCATTATTTTGCTTAAATGATAAATATGATTTCCTGCGTCATTGATATAGTAGAGGATTCCTTAATTGAATTGATCGTATACCAATCAAACGACTTTACTTCAGTTATATTAAACCTTGATCTAGTGCGTTGGAGCAAATACCAATTATTATATTGTATTATAGCGACGTGGTTCTGAGATTAGATGTTTAATCTACGCGGTCTCGGTTAATTCGAGTTAATGTGAATTAAGCATGAGCTAGCTGTAGAAAAACATTTTTTTAATTATAAGCTGAGCTTGGAGACCTAAAGTTAGAAAAGCACTAAAGAGTGCCATCTCTGAAAGTTATTTTTCCTCACAAAATTTTCGAGATCTCGTGTCTAAAAATGTATAAAATTTGCACTCGAAGTTTCCATCAACAAAAACTTCAACATTTAATGATCGCGTGAGACACCCAAAATCCTGATATCCCAGAAAAGAGACCTGCAAAACTGTCCTGGTGTAGCCTGACTTTAAAAGCAAGATATTGTTCGTCCTCTGTATGTTGCAACCCAAAGTATCAGGAAAACGAAACTGACGAAGTTTCGATTTTTTCAGAGCATGTTTAGCCTTACCATACTACCAGTTTAATTTTATACTATCTAACAATATTGCAGGTCCCATGCCAGACAGCAACTGGCAGGCCGAGCAAACACGAAACATTAATATTAAATTCAAAAACCCGTTGTAAATAAAATTAACAGTCATCTTATGAAGTATGTTGATTTTTCAAGGCAATAATTACAATTTAGATGGTTGTTGTACGAATTCTTCAAAGAAATCACAATTCACAATGCGCAATTAACATTTTGACACCCCTAGAAGCAGGTCAATATTTGATCGTAGTATCGTGTTTCGATACCGTACGTGCATGTTCCGTCGTTCGCTGTTAGTTAATTTCAAATACAAAAATGCATATTCGAGTATTCAATTTCAGTTTGGGTAACAAAGATATTATGAAGATTTTTGCAGGGCAGGTTCTGTTTGTTCACGTGTTCTATGATTAATTGCTTTTCTACGTTCTGTTTAATTAAGCATGTATTGATCAGTCCCGAAATGAGACCAATGCATTATTGCTGACTGTTGATATATATTATGTACCCTTGTACTTCAGACTATACTAGGCCTTCTAGCCTTGGGTTAATGTCATACTCAGTCAGGTTGTTGCCACTGGGGTCTGGGGGTTATAGCCTTATAGGAATGAAAAGTTTTAAAGTGAGAATTGGGAATGTTACATTTGCAGATTTTAGTTAACTTTGGTCTCTAAAATATTTCTTTGCTTGGCAGACATATCAATCGACTGATTGTAATATTCAGCGAGCTTTGCCATTAACTTCTGCCGCTACACAGGCTTGTTAATTAGTTCAGTCCCATACTCTACTGAGTCTACTCTTCTCTACTCTACTCTACTCTACTCTACTCTACTCTACTCTACTCTACTCTACTCTACTCTACTCTACTCTACTCTACTCTTAGTCTACTCTACTCTAGTCTGGGCGCATGGCGCAACAGGGTTGTTGGGCTTTAAATTAAAAAATCTCTATTTCTACAAACTACTTTACCTACACTGGATTGCTCTACTAATTCCAAACTCTGCGCTTCCTACTGTCCAGTAAGGGATCCGAAGAAATATCTGAAAGCGTTCTTCTCGTAAATTTAATCAGACAATTCATATTGGATGTATTCATATTTGGGAACATCTAAGAGGCAACTATAACAGTCAACAGACAGGGATGGATTTATAGCGGGGGTGCACTGGGGTGCGCTCTCCAGTTGGCCTTGGTCAACAGGGGTGCAAGGGCAGTGCAAAAAAATCAAATTCAGAAATATGGCATAATTTCCAAGGTTTTCCTTTTTTGAAGTCAAACTGAAGCTCATAATTCAATGCCCATATCACAGGAAATGGATTTCTAGGGTTCTAATTTTCAACCCCAGGCCCCCTAGGGAGCTCGTGTCTTCGGCGCTCGAGTTGTTAGGAGGCCAATTCCTTTGAATGCTATCCCATCATCAATTACTGATAAAGAAACACTTGGCTGCTCACCCCCCCCCCCAGAAAAACCTTGCTGGATCCACCCCTGATAACAGACGTCTTAATTAGTCGTCTCAGACGTTTAGACGTACGAAGACCGCATACTGAAGACGTCAGGAAATATAAATGTCTCAGAACTTGGACGTTCTTAGTAAAGAATTATCCTAGTTTGCAATGCAATCGAATTTATTTCGAAATATTTTACATGTTCTTGGATTCATTCTATCATGGTTTTCTCGTACTTATTGGTCGCTCTGAACACAATTATAGACGTTCATTTCGTCCTGACGCCTAGGGCGTCTTTTATAAATATTATTAGGCCACTATATTGCAGAAACCCTCTCCAATAACCAATATGTAGGCCCAAAACGTCTATTCCTATGAAATTTCCTATAGAACGAATGTGGCCCTTAAAAATGAAAGCCGGATTTTGAGGGCCGTAGATTATTTACGGCGGATAATACGTGCATGTATAAAACACCTTACGTTTGCAGTCACTGAAGGCAAATAATTTATCAATAAAAATAAAAATACTCACACAGCCGTTCATTTAGACTTTTTGTAGTGTACTTCTACCAGTTAAAATGTCATCCGTGACCAAACTAACACAGCACCTATTTACAAGGGAAACTTTGGTAGGGATGTGCGTAGTATAAGAGGCCTCATTGCAAAAATTATTGGAGTTGCTATCATAGCTTTACAAGTACATAAACAAACTCCGGCAACTTTTATATAAAGGTTTTCATTCCGGCATACAGTCCTCTAGCCGAATCCATACATTTTAATTAAAATAACAACAAATACAGATTCGATATCAAATTTCTAGCCATGCAGAGTCTCCGATATCGAGAATATTATAGTCTCGTCATATGCATAATAACATGGATTTTAAATAAAATTTTCGCGGACCAATAGGATGAAGCGATTTGAAATTGCCGTTCTCTGCAGTCAAAAACAGGTGGATCGATTATTCATTACTTGAGTGACTACGTACATGAATTTAGTGTCAAATAACGACAGCCTAGCAACAAGAAAAACTAAGCATATTATATAGCCATACAATCTTGCTGTTGCGGTAGAGATTGAAGTTTATACTCGTCGATAAAAACTAGCTCCAAATTTTGTGGTCAAGCTAGTTTTAAATTTCCGCGATGTCACAGGGATTAGTACACAATATTGGCGAAGCTTAAGGTTCTGTTAGTACACAGATGCGAGCATTCAAGTGCATGTGTGTGTTTAGCCGCGGTATCTAATTTGAAAGGTTGTCTGCCGCATTTCGGAACTTTATTTAGCCATAAGAAGAATCACTTGTGTATCAGCAATCAGTCGAAAGGAGAACAGACATGGCGATTTCACTTGAAATGTCGGAAATGAATTCGGAGATGAAAGCACTTCGCAACAAGGATCGTATAATTTTGAATGTCGGGGGAATAAGACATGAGACGTTCAAAAGCACGTTAAGAAATTTCCCCGACACGAGACTGGCTTGGATAACGCAACGGGACTATTTCCCTGATTACGACCCAGAAAAGAATGAGTATTTTTTCGACCGTCATCCTGGTGTTTTCCAACAGATCATGAACTTCTATCGCACAGGTAAACTACATTGTCCATCAGATGTATGTGGACCACTGTTTGAAGAAGAGTTGAATTTTTGGGGCATCGATGAGAAACAAATGGAACCTTGTTGTTGGTCTACTTACACTTTGCACCGGGAAGCGCAAGATAACTTAAAGCTGTTTAACGGAACGGATTTTAACGACTCCGATTCTGAGACAGAGCCAGAGGACTGGAAAAGTGGAGAAACATCAGAGCAACATCGTAGCAGTAACACACCGGCATGGCAACGATGGAGGTCTCGGATTTGGGCAATTTTTGATGATCATACGTCGTCAAAAATAGCGACGGTAAGTTTGCGCAGGTATCGCTTTTTCCATGCAGATTAACATATAAATAATAATTTCCTATCATACTAGTTCTACTTCGATATTGAAGCAAACTTTTCCTTGCAATATCTTTAAAACATGCACAGAGATTTAAAGTTCAGCAGTAGGTCGAAACGTGCAACGCGACATGGAGTACAGTCGTTAAATACAAACTATAAGATTCTTACTATCTTCAAAATTACTCCATTGTTGCCAAACACATTTTGTATCCGGCAGGCGATTCTTGAATAATTTAAACCGATGGCGTTTTTGATAACTGGCATTGTTTAAGAGACAAAAGCGAAGAACACTTCAGTGAGTGACACAACAAGTACTCTTAAATGTCGCAGCCTTGTCAGAAGGTTATTAAGATTGCACAGCGTTTGACATAGCTGTATATTATGTAGGACCGAAGAGCGATGTCTGAAATGTTGAGAGTATAACATGTTCGACATATCGATATTCGCATCAACATATCAAACAGTAACATCTGCTCGTTCTTCAAGTCTTTCAACACAACAAGCATGTAACAACACTTTGCCGAAGTAACACAACTTATTTTCCTAGAGCTCCACAAACTGACAATGTTCGTGGATCGAGGGTGAGCATGTCGAGAATCGTGGGAAAATTCGAGAAACTTTTTTAATCCAAATTAAATACCCAAGTCAAGATCGGCCACATACATATATACACATACTGTACATTTATTAAAATTACAGAGCTTATATCAATTTATTTTGCCGACATACAATACTCGATTTCTAAAGCCAGCACATAAAACTAGGTACTTTAGGCACATGTTTTTGGAATACAGTACCCTTGAAAGAGAATATCCCTAAAGTTTATAATCTCGTGATGTCTTACATCAGGAAATATTTTTTCTTGTATCTGATATATAACAAAGATCATGGGATTTTCTATACCCGTTTCAATATCAATTTATGAGCGTTTTGTAGTCGCATCGAAAATGCTATATTTCATTCTACAGACGAGCGTTTGTTATCAGTTGAACACGCATGAACTCAACCCTCGACCTTTTATCCTCGACTTGCGTTCACACTCATTCCTTTGAGTAAATAAATTCACAAATTGAACGGATTGCATGTTTATTATTCCGCAAGACCATATCAAAAAGTAATATTTCGGAAACATTTTTACAACCGCTAGAAAAGAGGTGGTCGATACACTGTTTTCAAACGGCCTGAACAAAAATATCATTCAAAGTCAAGAAGTGAACTCAAATATTCCATACGGTTTAATCTTAGAAACAATGTTGCGACTTGTTGCTTAATTTGAATTGCATACAAGGCTATTAAATATAACATCGAATTTAATATAGCTAGATCCTTGTTCATTCTGATATTTTCCAAATTTTTGGCCGATGTTTTTATGTCCTTTAATTCTCAAACAGTTACAAACGGGAAACAGAATCCTGCTGCATGTGTAACATTAATAAGAAGCAGGTAGAGCCAAGGTAAAAAACAGATGTTTTTTCCAGTTGTATAGTTATTGATTCTGAAATACTGTATTTGTACAATGACAATTCGCCTAACAGTATAACATACATGCCTCCTTGTGACAAGATCAGGGATAATGGAAATATGGAATGACAAACGGCATCGTTACTCTAAGTATACGAATTTCCGAAATATTCATAGGATTGCTCGCAATAAAGTGCAATTAAGTTTCACTGTCCTATAGATCTGTCCAATCAGGTTAGTTCTCTACGTCAATTTTGCAACGGCGCAGCTGCCATAGAACGTTCTTATATAGCGTCATTGGCGGGAGGTCGTTACAAATGCATGCATGTAACCGCTTCCATGGAGGCACTGTTTGTTCTTGTTTCCAAGAGATAAAAACAAGAGATAAAAAAATAACGTGGACTGATGGCAAGCTTACTTGGTAATCTAACTAAATTAAATAGATCTAACTCTAAAGAGATGAATCCATTTGAATTGAAGTTGAATAGATAGTGATTTTGGCCGGCATTGTTTACAAGAATGCCGTTTTTGGGAGAAAGCTTGCACTATATATGACATAGGAAAGAATAGGTTTAACTTATTGTAGACTCAGAATTATTCTAATTTATATAAAATGAGTCAGCAAAACAGCAGTTTATTATAATTAAAAGAACACTGCATGCATTCTCGTCAATAACAAATGAATATTGAAGATTATAGGGCAGTGGACTAGCTTTGGGAATTTCGGTTTCTCACTCTTTTCTGTAAAGAGTCTAAGGCCACTTTCCGTTGATTGAATGAAGGCAAACCGGCTGAAATGAAGGAAACATCACTCTATACACCCATAGATAACATGCAAAAAAAGAATATCATGAATTCAACTTCTTATCCAAGCTAAGAAAACACAGTTCACTTCGTACACGTTCTATAGGTCTACGTTGTAAGTGAGTTGTGTGCTTGATTTACACAGTATAACAACTCAAGTTGTAAGCAGGTTACGTGCAACAGTATTAGGCGAAAGTCGTGCAGTCTAAATCGGCTTTTACCAACACAATTTGGACACAAATATTTTACAGGGTTACAACGTGTGAATGCGATGGAAACTTGAGAACAAGCGGTATTTATAATCATGGCTAAAAAGAATTAATGGGCGAGGTTTTCAAGATAGACAGACAGTGCAAAATTAGTAAACTCAGAGTTCGCTTATTATTATTAAGGTTATAATGTTAGGATTATAGTAAGATTGCGGTTAGGTTTAGGATTGCTACAGTATAGTTCATTAATTGTTGTCCATCTGTCTTTCCTGATTGTCGATTCGCCATCTTGAGAACCTTCCTCTCGTCCATCATGCATGTCCTTTTTAGCAACGATCGAAAGAACAACATTATTTTCAACAAAATACGTTTTTGGTATTAAAACAGGCAGACAGGTACCCAGGTAGACAGTATTTATTGAATAGGTAAAGTACACTTGTTATCTAAAATTTTAGTGGATACAATCAGTGGCCTAGGCAAGTATAAGAATTGTCATTTTCCATCTTTCTCATTCACCGACTTTCTCGTTCACGTTGGTCCCGCTGACTGACAAGTAGTATAGTAAAAACGTGATTTCAGTTAACCTATTTTTATCTAATGCTTTTGAGAATCACTGACACTGCGCAGCTCTAACAAAAAAGTGGTAACAGCTAGTTCTTCATATACTGTGTATGCATGACATTCATATATATTACAGACAAGCACAAGAAAACATATACTACCGGCTTTTGAACAAGTACAGTCTAGTATTTGTCATAGAAAAAATTACAAGTTCAAATTTTGCTCGTCGATCTGTAAAATTCGACGTCTACCTTGGATTCCTATTCTTATCATGACTTGTATACCGTTGTAAAACGCTTGCCGGCTATTGTTGCGATCAACCAAAACAACTGACAATACTTTCCAAAGAAAGCGTGCTCATCTGTAATCGGCTTACATTCTCCTTCGTTTTAATCGAGCCGACCAGACTCTATTTTAACAATATGGACTGCTATTTTTGTGTGTGTTTTGGTGTTATGTACTCAGGTGAATATAATATGATGTTACTCTGAGTGTATATCCACACCGGGCAGGCTGAAAAGTTAGCCTGACCACGGTGGGAATCGAACCCGCAACCTTTGGGATAATAGTCCAATGCTCTGCCAACTGAGCTACGACGAGGTCAAATCTGTTCGAGGGCGTATTTCGGAACAAAGTCTATATTACGATACCAATGTATTCTATGATATGATATTTTTGTGTGTGTTTGGTGTTATGTACTCAGGTGAAAATAATGTTTTTGATGTTACTCTGAGTTTTTGATGTTACTGATCGATTCCCACCGTGGTCAGGCTAACTACCTGCCCGGTGTGGATATACACTCAGCGTAACATCAAAAAACATAATATGGACTGCGTTTCAATCAAACGTTTTCGTACGTATACGCGGTATGCGCACGCCGTGAAAAGATTAAATCCATTTTGTATGATACTTTCTTTGTGTGTTGGTGTTATGTACTCAGGTGGGTATGATGTTTGTGGTGTTGCCTTGAGTGTGCATCCACACCGGGCAAGCTGGAAAGTTTGCCTGACCACAGTGGCCCACCGTGCAAACTTTTCAGCTTGTCCATGTGGATGCACACTCAGAGTAACACCACGAACACCATGATTTTGTATGTTACGTATAAAATAAAAAAATAATAAATGAAAGGACAGCATTTAGTTTTGTGCTTGATTGAATGAATATTTCTTGAGGTAATACCATAGTTGCCTCGAAATCCTTTGTCTCGCGAGGTACGATTAATCACTAATTTACCTCATTACCCATGCATACTCTTTTGTCTTCTAAATTTCCCTCATCAAGCATGCAAGGGAAAATTAGAAGACAAAGAAATCCTTTGTTTTCAACTAAATTTCCCCAGTACCTCATTACCTCTGATTGGAGAGCTGTACCTCATCGAAAATCATCGGCACAACTATGGACAGTATCTGACGACACCGTCCCGTACACATTCGAACAATCACTTTGCCAGCTTTTATTCCCTAATCTTGATCATTACAATTGTGGGAGAAAATTCCGTTTATGCGCATGCCTAAAACGAATGAACACGGAGATGTGTTTCTGCGCGTGCGTATATATGAAAAGTGTTCGTACCACAATCATAAGACAATCAAACAGCATTCAAAACAGGCAACACACCACGCGATTCCCTCGGCAACTTTTTCTGTTTATAGCCTACTAACTCAATCCCCAGTGGGGAAAGTGCAATGAGCAGCAGGTTAAAACACATAGGAGATCGCCCACGTCCTACAGGGCCAAACTGCAGGCCAAACTAGGGCTACCAACCTCCTGAGCGCAAAAACAACAGTACGCATGCGCACTGTGCTAAACCCCAGAGAACACAAAGTGACCAATGGTGAGAGGTTAAGACGAACTCCGAAGAGAACGAATGAATAAGACGAACTCCGAAGAGAACGAATGAAAAACTTAATATGATATTACAAAGTAATAGCATGGCATTCAGGGCGATTATAGTGATGAAATGTACCCGAAAGCCTCGAGAGGTTTAGCCAAGTCCCGAGGCGCGTACTAAACCTCTCTCGGTTTTCGGGTACATTTAATCACTAATCGTCCTGAATGCCATGCTATTACTTATAATAATTTATATATAACATTTAGAAAAGATACAAACTTTTGACTTTTCCATGCCTTCCATGTAATTATGTATGACTGGAATGCCGTATGACGCCAACGTAAGAATTATAACCAAGTAATCTCTTTGGAATTAATGGCTCGTACATCGTATTGTGAATCTTGCTTGTTTAAACCACCGTATAAGTTCCTGTGTAAACTATATTAAATATCAGTTTCGACTTCTAGAACGGCCGGAGGTTCATATTGCCTCTCTACATGATAAGTACACTATATAGTATAATATGATATGTACAGTATACACGATCGTCGATCGATGTGAAAAATACATAGCTATATATATTTTGTCTGGACAAAATCAAAAATCCCATAACTCATAAGTCTTTTAATTATTGTTTTTTTACAGGTGCATACTAGATGTGTATATGATAAACTTCATTGTTTTTTTTCCATACTTAACTCAATAAACATAAGGAGAGTATTATCAAATACACGGAGTGACAAAATTAAGCTGGCAGTGCCTTTAATGTATAAAAGTTAAATTCTCTCGCAAATTGTACAACGTCAACAAAATCTCTTTTGTGAGCTCTTATTAATTATGCCTCTCATTCTATTAAAACATCTGGTTACACTATAGTTTAAATTTGCAATAATCTCGTTTTTAATCAGTTCCCTCGAATAATGTCCCAAATTATGTACTTTGCATGCAAAGCTCATTTGGCATGATGTCGAACATAATACATCTTATGCAACATATGTTGGCTAAATTATACGTCGATTATATTGCATCATCACAGAGAAAATAAGAACTGCATGATTGCTGCTTTTACAGCTGCATGCCGTTTGATTTCACACATACATCGCTTCACAACAGAAAAGAGAATAGGCTGACAGGACAGAATTTAGCATTTTTCTCAACCATTCCAAGCATATTCAGCGACAATCAACACCTGCCTGCATAACTTACTTGATTCGATTTCTATTTACTATACTAGTCTTAAAAATAACACAATACGCCCTTCCGGAAAGTGATCAGTGCCAACTGTAGAGCCCCGTTTTCGTGATTGTGATATTAGAGACCTTACGATTTTAGGACGGCAACGCGACGGCAACGGCTACCAATACAATAGATCATTGAAAATATTGCTCCTTCAAATAAATGGTACTAAGTACAGATAGTTCGTCGCATATTATCAATCGTATGAATTTAGTGCAGTTTTAGAAGTTGAAGACATGGGTTTTATGTTTGGGAAGAGTTCTGCTAAACCCAGTTTGAAGTTGCACTTGTTGTGGCTTGGGATGCAGCCGTTGTATCAAGACGTGAAAATCTGTGATTTAGCGTTATAAACCGAGAGCGAGGACAAAGTCGAAATTATTCATATATTGTAATTAATACTCAATTCTTTTCAATTATCTATTGTATTGGTAGCCGTTGCCGTCGCGTTGCCGTCCTCAAATCGTAAGGTCTCTATTGAGTTTCGAGCCCTTTATCTTAATTGTCACATTTACGAAATCGTACAGTTATATCAGTGAACATGAGAACACACAAAACATAATCATGAATCTGTTTATGATTATGTTCAGTGGCAGGCCGTTAGGCGGCGGTGCCGAAAACCAATGTCTCAAACATGGAAACGAGGCTCTATAACCACGACTAACTATTTTCCGGGAAGGGTGTATTGAAACATTCCTCACGAAAAATGTTTTATTTTCTTTCCAAATTGTAAATATCGTCTTAAAAGTGTAGAAGATTGAATAAAATGGCCCTTTAACCCCTTTTAAGATTTGATCTCCGTTCGTGGATTCATGTATGACATCGAAATTGTCAGGGGTGAAGCATGGAGGGTGACTGCCCCTCCTGCTTTTACTGATACGGAGAAGAGCGATGTGCACTTTTGTCATTAGAAGAGAAATAGTTGTTGTGGTTTGAAAAATTCCTAAGCATGGCTCTATTTAAGGAAGTGATTTGGATGATTTAATGCCATGAACGTATGCAATGAATACCATTGAAAAAAAGTCTAGGATTAAGAGTATAAAAATAGTTAGTGCAAATGTTGTACCGACGCCTATACCATTGGTTTTACCCAGCTTCAGTTGAGAATTGCCGACCAAATGATTGACTATATACAAAAATTTTAAGTAAATCGAAACTGCAATATTGATCTGCCATCTTGTGGATCCACTATTTTCTCCCTGCACCTACTGTTAGATGTTAAATTATTTTATATATTTTCATACGTTCTACCAATTGAAAAAAGTGCAACAGAACAATCAGTCATTAAAATTAAGAACCTCGTAAAAGATATTTTAAATAAGAGCACTTCAAATTTGACAGGTTATTTTTGTTGATAAATAAGGGCGACATGACAAGCTGTGTTTTGCCAAGAACACTTGTCGAAGAAAAGTAGAAAATAGACATGCTAAATGTCGAATAAGGAGAGATGGGGGGACGGATCTTTCACTGGAAACTATTGTATATAAATTCCAAAATGAGGCCTTATATAGGGCCTGTTTGTATGAGCCCGCGGTTTGTCGGGAAGCTCACCTAAATGAGATTAATTATTTCTGTGTCCATATGATGGTGAGACGACATTATGCACACATGACGTCTTCGAAGTTTTTTGTTGTCAAATTGAACAACTGCACCTTGCATCACAGTCTAATTAGTCTGCTTAAGTCTTTTAATGTTTATTTTTTGTCTTTAATTTCCAACTATACTATTTTGATGCTATATTATAGGTCAAAGTTGGAAACAAATGTACATCCCGGCCAGGTGGGATGACGGCTTGATAAAGAAAATTTTATCTCATTCAGGTTTTTCGGTAAGCTGCACAGGCTCATGTGAACAGTCCCTTAATGCGAACTTCCATAGCCATGGCATACGTACACCCTGTACTCAAGTCAAGGGATGTACAATTTTTGAACTGGTCTGAAGAGGTACATGGGTTGTCGATTAGAAACCATTTTTTCGTTAGTACCTCCAATTACGCGATATCTTTCTTGAAAAACTTGGCTATTTCTATATTTTCCTCTTCGTCTGTCAAGACGTTTATACCACTTATTTTGGAGCAGTTACTGACTGATTATTCTACTATCCTTAATTAGGCTTACGTGTGGGTATCACTGGTGTTTGTAGTCGTGTCAGTCATATCACTTTGTGCGTACACAGATTCAAACATTAATGGAAACTCAGTGGGCGAAATGGTGATAAAAATCATAGATTATGTCTGCGGAGTTTGGTTTACCGCCGAGTTCATGATCAGATTTTCTACATGCCCTAATATCATCGAATTTTTAAAACAATCCCTAAACTGGATAGATTTTCTCGCAATCATCCCATTTTATCTTAACATCGCGATTGGTCGTGGAAACATTGTCAGTGAGATCCTGGTGTTAGGACGCATGCTCAGATTACTTCGTTTTTTTAATAAGATGTCGTTGGGATTCCAAATATTGAAGCATACCTTGGTAGCAAGCTCTAAAGAGATGTTCTTGCTTCTGTTATTGGTTATGATTCCAGTGCTTATATTCGCGGGGATATTACACCTTTGTGAAAGTGGTGTAACTGGCACGAAATTCAAATCAATCCCTGAAGCATTCTGGTGGGCTATAATCACGCTTACAACAGTGGGATATGGTGATATGGCACCCATGACGACACAAGGGAAAATATTTGGTAGTATATGTGCAGGTATGATCGTTTCTTTAAATTTGACGGTAAGAAAGGGTTGCAGACAAACTTAATAACGCGCAGCTTATTAGCCGTAGCTAATAAGTTAAACTATAGTTGCCGAAGGTTGAGAGTATAGGGTATTCATCGATGACATATATACCATAAATATACTGCATTGTTAATCTTACATTTCTAAATAACCCATGTATTTCACATATCAAAAATCATAAAATAATTTGGAATTAGTGGCTCTTGTAAGTAATTTAGGCTTAAATCAGACGTAAGGGGCAGCGCGCTCTCCTTGGGCACATTTGATGTCCATCCATGTGAATTGTTTTGGTTTAATTTAGGGGGGGGGGGGGCAGAAAGAAATTTGCCCAACTTTTTGCTTTTTGCCCCACTGAAAAAATTCAGGGGGTGTCTATGGGCAGCCCCGTGCGTTTAATGTATATATCAAATGTTCAATTTGTTTCTCAAGTTTACACGATTCATGTCCTTAAATTTTGTTTACACAAATGTGTCTGTATAAACACGGCCTGCATGAGTGGCTTACAGACCATTAAACAGGTTAAGTTAATACAATGATTCATTAAAAATTTAATGAAACTATTACGGGATTGCTGGATTGCCTGAAATCGAAACTTCAACTTTAGAATGCAGTCTCATCCTAGTTATATACAACGTGCGAGGTTTAGAACTACAACGAAAGAAAAGCTTCGCACCAATATGTGTGTAACAAGTTTACTATTTTGTGTACACGATTGACAGTTTTTCCTTGGCACGCCTTCAAGCTTTAATGTCGATTTTGTTTGAAGTGTGTGGAAGAATAAATTAAAATTATTTTACTTAATATAGACAATCAAGTTTTTTGTTCTCGTCAGTACACCTTTTCAATCATCATCCTGCCTCAGTCGCGACCCATCTTTCTTTTGAACAGGTTCTTCAGACAATATTTAACTATTTGTATGTTAAGCTACTCTGGAACATTAGGACCTGCGCCGTTCCTTCTTTTCTTTCCCACAGCATTTTTTACTCAGATAATTCTCATTAAATGCCTGAATCGAATTGAGAGAAAGAGAATTAGGAAAACTCTAGACTTTCATGTACATAAACTGCATTATTAACTGAAGGGTAGCCAGATTAAGTGCAATGCCATGCACATGCGCATACTCTGACAAATTCAGCCCAACAAGGTCGGTTATAGACAGAGTGCTCAGACCAAGTAGCGGTTCGACCTATTTTTCTTTGCTTTCTCTATTGCTCATTAATTGAAAAAGAAAACTCAAACTATGCGGGGAAGAGCAAAACCGAAAGCAATCTGCAATATTTATCTTACGCAACTTAGAAATTAAGCGGAGTAACCTGATATTAAAATGTATATTTTTAATTTCAACTGCCATTTTAATTTTCCGATATCATCTTTTTTTTTGCAACAGCTGTGAGTATGCTAATTTCAGCGCTGCCAATCTCAATTATTGGAGCAAACTTCTCGTTGTATTACCGGCATGCTCAAGCCAAACTAAAACTGCCAAAGAAACCAAGAAGAGTGCTGATTGGGGCGGCGAATACATTGCTACAAGATGAGCGGGAAGATGAACCCGAGAACTCGGAGATAAACAGTAGCGACGATCTTACGACTGAAGTCTATCTCGGTCCGAAAAGGTAAGAACGTTAAAAGACATGTACATCTGCAATAGATTCAAAAAATGTTGTATTACATAGAAACTCTCTTAAATCTCTGATACAATCTATTTTCCGCTTCTGTCTCCGTCTGTTAGATGTTTCAGTTGTTTAATTGATGTGTAAATAAGATGCATGACGTCGTTGATAGGGTAATAATTTTAAGGCTAAAATTTGTTGCAATCCATGACTTTCTGTTTCAAATTCCAATGAATACATAACTAGTAACTTATCAATTTAAAAGTCTGCATGTTTTGGTTTTGTGTGAATAAATACAATGCCAGTGTCAATTCAAAATTTAAATTCACCAAATACATATTATACTAAACATGCTCACTTGAAATGTTTGAATACGAAGACCGATGCAAAAATGCATACCAGGAATCAAATCGGTACCAACCAACCAGTCCCAACATACCTTTTCTTTTTATTTTAGACCACGTCGTGAACGGATGTCATTATTCTGCAATGGTGTTGTAGCACAGCGCAACAATAGCCGCGTACGTAGCCTTGGTGGAGATCATTTACCTGGTCAAACTAACCATAATGTCGATGAAAGTAACTTCAATGTTAACAGTCCTGACTACCACAAGAGTAGTTTACTAAGTACAAGTACCAAAAGCACTACAGTCGACAGCCCTCCACCAAGGTGTGTTAGCTTTCCTGCCAACCTGCCTGGCCGAGACAGAGATATCGTATTCGAACCTAATGGTGAAAGTGGAATTGATAATAGCGCATATCGTAAGGACAATGAAGATGCCACACCCCGGATGCCTAATGGTAGTGCAACCCGTTCATTCAGTGCAGGTAGTAAGTATAAACGGAACGGGATTGTACATCCCATGAACACCCCTCAGGTAACGATAACCGCAGAGGTTGCAAACGAGAACGATGTTGCAGAAAATACAACTGAATATGTAAAAAATAATAATGAAGCAGTGCACAAACTACATGTTCCATCAAATGATTGCGATGAAAGAACTGATGGTCCAGTGACTACGGCAAATGAGCCACTTACTACAGCTGAAGGATGACCTCGCGCTTTCAGTACAGCTTATAGAACGACCAACGGTTTTATATAATTATGTCTGTCAATGGTTCGCTCTTTTCCAATGTTCAACATATTTATAAGTAGAACTTTTTTGAAAGTTTTTATTAAAGACAAAGAGAAGGTCATTCCCTAAGCGAAACAAATATGGTTTAAACCATAAAACACTCCCAAAGTAAACTCGGGTAACTAGTGAACTAGTATAATGCTCAAATCCATTTTAACGCTTCAAGTCATCAATGAACCAACGAAAACATTGTAATGAGCAATTAACTGCTACATGGGTTCTTGCCAAAATAACACTTCCGCTAACCGTTATAAGCAATGTGGCCATCGTAAATTGTTTACCCAGCATGAGCGTCAATCCTGGGGGGATGGGAGGGGGGACGCGTTCCCCTCAGTTTTTGGAGTGGGGGGACGAATATCTAATTAATCTGTAGCCGCTGGGAGCAAATACTACTGACATCGCATATGTTATGTAAAATTGTAAATACTTAAAAATAATTGCGTTTTAACTGAGTTTCCCTAACATAGATGATTATCATCAAAATAAGGCGAATGGTTAATTTAATAGATTATTAGCATTAAAATAAGGGTGAGGACATGTTAGCGCGCGCTTCGTCGAGAGTAACGTCTGTTCACAAGCAAGGACATATTGGTTTTTAGCGGATTTCTCACATGGTCAAACATGGATTTAAGATCATGCACATTGTAATATAACTTAATAGATGCCTCCAAAACGCTGGGAATGCCGTTTCAGTGTACCAAAATTAAAAAAAAAAATTGGGGTAGCATACCTCCGGACCTTCCTGGTTTGGAGTCCGCCCCCCCCCCTCCACTTTTTGGGATAGATTGACGCCCTTGTTACCCAGAATGTTTTTTTGTTTAAAAGAAAAAATCCGAAGCATAACACAGTGCGGAAACATCCTATATATGTTGCCATTTCTCAAGATCAAGTACAAGGAAAAACAATGAACGCACATGCACAAACCACGACACTGAAGAAGGAAATAGATTTGTTAGTTCAAATGAAACAGGTACAGTTATTATACGACGTTCGTTATTCCGACAAAGGCTAAATAAAATGAAATAATCTAAATAACTCGACATTTTAAATGACTATACATGGAACATTTTGGTTAATTTAGTTGTGATGAAACGGTTTCACGTAAATTCGTGCATTCTACTATTTCGCACCATACAGTATGACAAGAAGTTCAAGTTAACGGTAATCGCCCAGTTTCCATATTCTTTCTACAAGGAGGGGTTGAAGGAACTTTCAAGCATAACAAGTGGTACAGTAACGGGAAATACCTTCACTTAATTCTAAGGCGTTTGCTAGAAGTTACCGCTAAATGCTACACATAACGCCCTTCGTGATCGTCCAATTGGTCTCCAAGCTGGAAAGTCTACAAGGAAGTTTAAAAACAATACAGGACACTGAAACAAGATGAAAACTTGCTAATTTAAATAACACTTGTTAAGTATTCTTATAGATCTTAGAGATGTAAAGACAAGATGATCGTAAAAATATAAAGCTAGTAACGTATAGTAGTAATTAGTAAACAGTTACACACCCGGTACCATATTGTACAAGACATTTCTTTAATTACACACTTAGGTTTAAATGACAATCTGTGATTGCCCACATAATTATGCGAGAATAAACACCCTGAAAAAGACCTTACTTGCAGCTTAGACCTAGGGCGTTTACTCTGCGCCTTGTCATTTTTTGGCTAGCAGTTGGTAAGCATGACGTTCATGCAAAATGAAAGGGACATGAACCTTGCTTTCGTTTCACAAGTGACGTCGTACTTACCGAATGGCAGCCCAAAATTAACGAATCCTGCCAAAGTCATACAGGCGAGTGAAGGTCTAGGTCTAGGCTGCCTTACTTGCCTTAAAGGCGCGCAGTACAAGGTAATTGGGGATAAGATCCATGCGCCGAAGAGGTTTTGTACAGATTGATTCAGGCTTATTTCAACTAAATTGCAATTCCAAATCTTTATATAATGCTCAGAAGTCTGAATTTATTTTGATTTCTCATTGCCACGAGTTCGATTGAGGTTTCCACTTTTGTATCATATAAAACAAATAGACAACATTTTCTAGCTGTTTCCTTTTCATTTATAGATTCACAGAAGATGTCATGTTTCCGACCCCCCTATAACATATTTTTGACATCTTTGATACATTGGCAGGTTCTCTTTCATGTAAACTTCAAAATTTCGAGACTCATACCGGCATTATTTTTTTTTTGGGGGGGGGGGCAAATAACGCCAAAATGTTCCTATTTGTTAATAAACATTTCATCTTTATTATTCAAAAAGAATTGAATCGAATCATAATGTTCGAAAATTACAGTCTAACCAGACAGAGTATACCATGCATACAGTGAGGTGCCCTGGAGCATAAGCAAAACAGCACGTTGGCGGTTTACTGAACCAGGTGAACAACCAGCGCGAAGACATATAATTTTTGAATTTATTATTAGCATGATAAAATTACTGGATGCTGATTGGTTGAGAGGAGTACAATTATTTCATTAATTGTACTGCAGTACAATTAATGATTTTCTCAAAACAAACAAAATGGCGGAAAGGTATTTTAAACACAAATGTGAAATGAAATTGCAGTGGAGTTACTAGATGAAAAACGAACAAAAGCACTAAATTTTGCTTGAACAAAAGAACTAAATGAAAATACAAACAAAAGCACCAAATTTTGGTTGAAAGTCCGGCAGGACTGGGCCTTGGCGAGAGAATATGATGTTGACATTGAGAAGTACGTATCCAATTTTGTCATGCTAATAATAAACAATTAATCATGCGATGTTGCTCGTACAATTAGGGATTAATAGTACTCGCCATCGCATGATTACCTATACAAATACTAAGTAAGGCTTACGATTCGGAACCAATTAACAAATATGACACAATACAATACAATACAATACAATACAATACAATACAATACAATACAATACAATACAATACAATACAATACAATACAATACAATACAATACAATACAATACAATACAATACAATACAATACAATACAATACAATACAATACAAATACAATGCAATACAATACAATACAATACACTTTATTTAACGAGGGTAACATCAATTACAAACGCATTCTCTCTAGTGGCCCTTGTTACAAACATATTCTCCCCAGTGGCCCTATTCTCCCTAGTAACAGACTAACACTGGTTGTGCCAGTTTAGGTAGTGCGAATAATATAAACAAGCTTTCGTTGGTAGGTATGCAACTGCCTGAAAAAAAATAATTCGAAACGTTGAAATCCTCCTTATATTTTTCAGGTAGTTGCATCCCTACCAATGAACGCTTGATTAGAAAAAACCTACAAACTAACAAACAAGAAAACTAGCAGACTAACGAGATTATCTAAAGTGCGAGCTGCGAGTTGCGAGCTGCGAGTTGCGAGCTGCGAGTTGCGAGTTGCGAGTTGCGAGCTGCGAGTTGCGAGTTACGAGTATATTGTTAATTTCTAATATCATCGGGTTTAATTTTAACCCAGAGTTAACACTAACCTAGCTTTGAAGCACCGAACCAGGTGTTTACACGTGTGGTTACACTAAAAATTCAAATTGAAAACTGTATGGCATCCTGGCGGATGTGATTTTAGCTTTGTCTCAATTTGGCGCCAATTTTCAGCTTTTGAAATAAACATTCATTGCATTTATTTTTATACTTACAAACTTGTAAATAGCAATCGTTTTGATATACTGATGGTTTTTTCCCGTGTTTAGATAAAGTTTATGTATGTATATGTATGTCTATGTATGTCTATGTATAAATTGTATAAAATAAATTGTACTTCCGATGAAAAGGACTTGAGTTTTATAGGGTTCCCAGCGTTCAGTATATATAAACAAACTGAGTCGGTGTCTGGTCATACTTACTAATAAAATTAAATAACCATTTTAAGATTAGAAAGCACAAAATGGTCTGGATAACTACTAGATTTTTTATTAAACACAGAAACGGCAAATATAAACTTGCACTTTTATTTTCAATATAATTATTTTAATTCTTGAACATACGTATCGATGGATCTAACAAAGTAAAAAAACAAGTAAAGGCCGATTTTTATCTCGTCCGTATCGTAGCCTTTTCTTTTGTGTCGAAGTCTTAGTTACAGGGACCTTAACTTCGAAGGTCATTATATTTATGAAACAAAAAACCCTTCGACTTTGCCTTCCATGTCGTCCATATTAATATACTTTCAAAGCCTAATTCAAAGCGAGGCTAGCGACTGGCAACTCGCAACTCGCAGCTCGCAAATTAGCCGACCCCAACATTGTTCAATCCTGTTAAACAGTGGGCTCATAATTTTTACGTGTGTAGGCTAAGTACGTAATTAGGTAAGCATAATACTTGATGTAAAGTGCATTTGATTGTATCTACATGTAAATTTGTACAATAAAAATCTTAATTTTCCCTTTAATATGCCCCCCCCCCCCAATACATACTTTAAAAAGTTAATAATTAAGAACATATGTGAATAGCAACATATATGTTAGGTAACTTAGGTAAATATTAACACTCAAAAACATTTTTAAAAAATGTTATTTTCACCAAAAGCCAACTAAATAAAACAATAAAAGCTACAACAAAGTGATCATTGCTTATTAAATATTCATTAATCTGTGTCAGGTCCTAGGCCATGGGTTGCGATCATGAAAACACGGCTATTTAAAAGAACCAACACTTTTGAAAGCCAATAATTCTATTAAATATAACATTTTCGCTTCTAGAATAATTTATTACAGCATAAATAGAAAATTTCCTTATTTCATACACTAAACTGATAAATATATTTCACAAAAATATAAAGAATTCCAATATAACTGGTAGTATTAAATTTGAAGACAGTCACTCAGAATAGCCTAAAATTTTACCTTTCTATAACGTTTAATGGTCCAATAAAGCGATGACTCTAAAGATATATATTTCTACGTATTCCTCTAGCCGTTATTTAAGCGTTTTCTAACCATTTTGGCAAAGAAATCAAAGCATTTTCAAAGCTTGAAAGACGAAAGATCAAAACATTTTTACACGTATTCACACAAAACAAGTCGCCAGCGAATTCGTGTCCAGTCTTTTCACGGAGATTGCGCAATATATGCGAGCGTAACATTGCGGAAACTTTTGAAGCGTGGGTTGATATCGGTGCGTCTTCCGTCTCGTCACAGGGGTCGCAATGACACATGGCATATTTAATAAGTCATTTAAGAAGATCACGTTATGATTCACATACATTTTTATTTCTCAAAGTAAACTAAAATTACTTATTTCTACTGGATAGCTTAGTGTTACGAGGATACCGAATTAGTTTCACGAGACACATGTTTCGAAACAAATTAGAAGACTGACAAAGAAAGTCAACGATGTATTTTCTCTTCAAATCAAAGTTGTTAGTAATATGGTTAGGATATATTGAAATGGCATACGGTATGCACACGAGCTTATAAACTATATGACACACCAATTGGAGCTTTATATTGATTCCATGTGGACTGTTTAACCATATGTTTAACTATAGACTTGCTATGTGTTGTAATGTAACAAACTTTGTGTTTTAGGTTTCGAGTGTATAAATGGCACTTACAAAGCGACCAATATCAGTGCAGGTAATATAGAAAATGAAAGTTCTTAAATTGTTGTTTGTTTTGCGCTTAGTGATATAATTTTGAAATGCAAACTTAAGTAGTAGGGTGATTACAGCACGGGCTATATTACTACAGAATTGTGGGGGCAAATGGTTTAATATGGTTAATTTTAATAGGATTAAGATTTGTACGATTTGTTGCAACAGACTGTTGTAACGTGTTTTACGCCAAAATGGATAGTTTGGTAATATTGGCTTTCATGAGTGTATAATTGTACTAGGAGAATGTTAATTCCTTTGTCATGCGTATGACATGTGACATGTCCTTTCATTGGTTAGTGATAGATTGTCAAGTAGCCAATCACAGCTTCTTAGTTCAATCATTTCTAAACTCGTCTTCCTGGGGCTCCAGTACAAGAGGAAAACCAGCGGTGTTTGGTAAAGTCAAACTACCAATCCTTTCCTTAGCTGCGACGAGGCGAAATTACACTGAACTGAGACAACTGCTTATTGGAGGAAATAAATCCCAGTTGCATATGGACTAGAGCGGCACTCGAGACAACGAGTTCGCCCGGGGCAAAGAGGCCGCTCGTTGTTTTCTGCAGTGTCAGAAGAAATATGAAACTGGTTTTGTATTTTTTAGGAAAACCGAAAGTGGAACTTCGAGTCTCCAATAAGAACATATATGTAGACGACGAAGCTGTCTTCACCTGTTCCGTCCGTTCCAATCCTTCCGCACAGATCTTCTGGTTCTACGAAGGAGAGTTTATCACAAACGAATTGCAACGTGCTCAGTACAAATATTCGGAATGCAATAAAACACTGACTATAAAACTGGCAGAAGGGCCTGATACTGGACGCTATGCTTGCATGGCCAGAAACTCGCACGGAGAAACAACATCAGAGACAGTCACACTTGCTGTCCAACAAAAAGGTAGGGCGGGGGGTAGAGGTGAATAATTTCACAACCTTGACCCCTAGTGGTTTGTACATAAAGACAGCTGCTGATCGAAAGAGATACAACTACCTGAAAAATACAAGCAGAACTTCGACGTTTGACTGATGGAGAGGAGGGAGGGGAGAGGGAGGAGAGGGGGAAGAGGGGGGCGGTAGTTGCCCAGTGGTTAGCGCTTCTGGAGTTAGACTGGACCAAAAAGGGATGGCCCCTTACCAGAGCTTTAGAGAGAACAGTTTAGAGCAGATTGAGCAATCCAGTATAAATAACGTTAGCGCCTCAGTTTCTCGCTTTCCTCCCTGTAGCAACACTTACCGTACTGTTTGTTTCAGCCAAGTACGAAACAATTTACAAGAATGCTTCAATCGAAACGATACCTTCACGTTTATGTATCTCGGAGCACAAAAACATTACATTAAAGTGTCAACATAACGACAGTCAAGGAATATGCGTATGGAAGAGAGGGAACAAAAGCATAAATGCAGAGAAGATAAGTTACTGTGATGATATAATGTGTTGTTTGACCATTCACGATTTCTCCAAGGAAGACGCTGGACTCTACACGTGTTATATGTATGTTGGTGTGTTCAAAGCTGAAGTACTTATCCCACAACCGCCTGGACATAGCTGTAATAGAGGTGTGTTGAACTTACGATCTCAAAAAATAGAATAGAATAAAATAGAGTAGGAATAGAACAGGAATAGAATGGAATGCCATTCAATAGAATAGGATGGAACGGAATAGAATGACATAAAATTCGTGTCCAGTCTTTTCACGGAGATTGCGCAATATATGCGAGTGCCACTGAACTCATGAAATATATAATAACTGGACAAAACTATTTACTTACTTCTTTATTTATAACTAAAGAGCAATAAGTTGGATTGTAAGTGCGCATTCTATTAACGTCAAAGGTATATTCACGTTTGGAAAGGTAGTGAGAAATTGAAAATACAGATTGTGTTTGAAAGAGGAAATTCAATCACATGAACGTGAACGGAAAGACTGTTCGAAAGAAAAACAATATGATTATTTTGTGTGTGTTGGTGTTATGTACTCAGGCCGGTGAATATGATGTTCGTGATGTTACTCTGAGTGTGTATCCACACCGGGCAAGCTGAGAAGTTAGCTTGGACTAGCATCCCAAAGGTCGCGGGTTCGATCCCACCGTGGCCAAGCTAACTTTTCAGCCTCAGTGCCCGGTGTGGATGCACACTCAGAGTAACATCATAAACATCAAAAACAATATGGTTGAAAAACGAGTCTCTAAGTTCTGCAAAGATTAGACGTTAATATCATCCCTGATGGAACACTGAACCAACTTTATTGAGACTAATATAGCCATGTTAGTTATGAATTGAACTCTCTACTCTAGAGCTCTCCGTGCCGCACGGGTAATTTTTTCCCCCTCATTGGTACAACAGGAGGAAACTAAAGTACCCCGAGACGGAAATAAGCTTTAGTTGTTTGGTCAGATCAGACAATTGTATCAGTTTGCAGAAATCGAAGGAATAGAGTATGCAGTATAAAAACAGAAAAATTCATTTATTCAAAATCAATCTCTAAATATGTCATATGACGATTCTGGTAGGATATACAGTGTCTGTCTTGTCCGGATATTCCTCGCCGCGTCCTGGTAAACAGGAAAGTAAAACGAACAAAAATAGCAAATATACCTGCAGTGTGTAACATTGCGGAAACTTTTGAAGCGTGGGTTGATATCGGTCCGTCTTCCGTCTCGTCACAGGGGTCGCAATGACACATGGCATATTTAATGAGTCATTTAAGAAGATCACGTTATGATTCACATACATTTTTATTTCTCAAAGTAAACTAAAATGACTTATTTCTACTGGATAGCTCTATCAGAAATGCAAGGGAGTCAAGGGACATCCCTTCTTAGTGTTACGAGGATACCGAATTAGTTTCCCGAGACACAATGTTTCGAAACAAATTACATCTATACCATTGGATGTATTGTGTATAATTCGTTATGGCATTACAGCCGAGCCGACCTCAGTTTGAACGTTACTTTAAATTGGCGAAAATTATGCTTGCTATTAGTAATGAAAGCTTGCGACGTGATTTTGTGGCAAATAGAGCAATAACAAATTCAGTTCTGATTATCTTGAGAATTTCTTCGGTTTTGGTACTGTACCTTTAGAGGATAACTGACCAGACTAATTTGTTAAACCTAACTGGATAGCTTGTCTCATGGTCATGATAAGAGGTACCACACAAGTCACAACATAGAATGGAAGGCTACGTTTATATAATATACACTGTACCGATAGCTTTCCGTAGTGACGTGAAAAAATAGCTATCCGTACCTTTTAGGAACGCTATTTTCGGAGGAATTATTGCAACGGAGAGATGTTGTTTCGCTCAGCTTCTGAAAGTTGTACATTCCGTATCGGATAGGTGCTTTTTCGCGCCGCTACGGAAACCTATCCCGTACGGTGTAAGGCTAAATCTTCAGTTGGACTTATGCTAATTTATGTTTTTCTGATACTGGTCGACAGCGAACTACCTGTTAGGCTGTAACCGCAAAGGAGAATTTATTCAGTTGAACTGGGATTCCAAATAATACAATACCATGAATCTGAATAATTCTGGTGAAAAAATACTAAACCAATATAACATCCTGTAGCAAACAAAGTTATTGTTGATAAGCTTTTACTCGTGCTTAAACGCCTTACTTCCTACTGTACAGGAAGACCTGGATACACTTTCAGTATATGAAATATGCCATTAATTATACCTTATCGTCTTCCAAGAACCATCAATATTTTATACAATTACACGGAATTTGTTCGAGTATGAATTCCTGGGATTATTAGCTTTAAATAAATTACTAATTTGGGCACAACTAGTTCATAGTTTATTGACGAGGAACCACGTTGAGTCGCAGACTAGTTCATAGTTTATTGACGAGGAACCACGTTGAGTCGCAGACCCAAAGAACACAGCATCAGTATTGTGACACTGAATAGGACGTCAGGAAGACGGGACAAAGAAGGTCAACGATGTATTTTCTCTTCAAATCAAAGTTGTTAGTAATATGGTTAGGATATATTGAAATGGCATACGGTATGCATACGAGCTTATAAACTATATGACACACCAATTGGAGCTTTATATTGATTCCATGTGGACTGTTTAACCATATGTTTAACTATAGACTTCTATGTGTTGTAATGTAACAAACTTTGTGTTTTAGGTTTCGTTGATCTTGAGTGTATAAATGGCACTTACAAAGCGACCAATATCAGTGCAGGTAATATAGAAAATGAAAGTTCTTAAATTGTTGTTTGTTTTGCGCTTAGTGATATAATTTTGAAATATGCAATCATAAGTAGTAGGGTGATTACAGCACGGGCTATATTACTACTGAATTGTGGGAACAAATGGTTTAATATGGTTAAATTTAATAGGATTAAGATTTGTATGATTTGTTGCAACAGACTGTTGTAACGTGTTTTACGCCCAAATGGATAGTTTGGTAATATTGGCTTTCATGAGTGTATAATTGTAGGAGAATGTTAATTCCTTTGTCATGCGTATGACATGTTCTTTCATTGGTTAGTGATAGATTGTCAAGTAGCCAATCACAGCTTCGTATACTGGCTAGCTCAATCACTTCTAAACTCGTCTTCCTGGGGCTCCAGTACAGCGGGAAAACCTGCGGTGCTTGGTAAAGTCAAACTACCAATCCTTTCCTTAGCTGCGACGAGGCGAAATTACAATCTGAGACAACTGCTTATTGGAGGAATTAAATCCCAGTCGCATATGATCTAGAGCGGCACTCGAGACAACGAGTTCGCTCGGCGCAAAGAGGCCGCTCGTTGTTTTCTGCAGTGTCAGAAGAAATATGAAACTGGTTTTGTATTTTTTAGGAAAACCCAAGGTGGAAGTTCGAGTCTCCAATAAGACCATATATGTAGACGACGAAGTTATCTTCACCTGTTCCGTCCGTTCCAATCCTTCCGCAGAGATCTTCTGGGTCTACGAAGGAGAGTTTATCACAAACGAATTGCAACGTGCTCAGTACAAATATTCGGAATGCAATAAAACACTGACTATACAACTGGCAGAAGGGCGTGATACTGGACGCTATGCTTGCATGGCCAGAAACTCGCACGGACAAACAACATCACAGACAGTCACACTTGCTGTCCAACAAAAAGGTAGGGCGGGGGGGGGGGGG